>NAOQ01000844.1:8219-24172 GCA_002751075.1 Ichthyophonus hoferi
ATGTATGTATGTATGTATATATGTATGCATGTAAGCATGCATGTATGTATGCATGTATGTATGTATGTATGTTTCTATCTGTAGCCTTTCTATATACCAAAACATTTCAAGAGGGCAACTCAACAGAAAGAAAGGGAGTAGGAAGTGGAAATAAGAAAGGATAAAGATAAAGACAGGCAGAGGGAGAGAGGGAAAGAGAGAGAAAAAGAAAGTGTGTGTGTGAGAAAGAGTATTACCTTGTAGTTTCCTTTTCTCCCCCATTGCGGTGTTTCTCTATGCAGGCCAGATGGCCATATATTATTGTTAGGTAGGAATACTTTCTGAAGATAATCACCATATTAGATGTGTGATATTAGACCAATAACTATACCTATTCTAATGCTTTTATGTTATAGTTATACCCTATCCCTTTATTATAATTGTTATTACTGTAACTATTAACAGGCATACCTTCTATTAAGATCGATATCTTCCTTTCTCTTATTCTTTCTCTCCCTCTCTTTCACTATCATTATATCTTTAACGTTCATTACTTTCTTCATTATTATCTGTTACTAGCCTACTATACCAATTCCGCATATTATATCTATTATACTCTTATACTCTCATCCGAAAAAATCCCCGTAGATAGACAGTCGGCTTATTATCACATCCCTATACAACCTTAATGTGTTTTTAAAATGTGTTTTTAAAATGTGGTTCAACAACTTGGTGCACTTAAAGATTTTTTTCAACTTGCATGGCAATCTATACATATATATATATTGCTTTGTGTTCAATGGGTTTTCACAAAAGGAAATAACTAAGAATTAGCGAGAGGTCAAGTCACATCTACGTGCTTCTCCTTTCTTTCTTTACAAAAAAAAGGGTAATAGGAATGGGTGAAGTATACAAAACAATGAGATTGAGAGTATGTCGGCGGAGGAGAGAAAAGCGAAGGAATGGAACCTGAACTAGAACAAGAACACATGTCTACCTACCTACCTACTTCTCTAGATGTATATATACATACACACATACGTACGTATACAGACATAAAATACACACACACGTACAAACATACATATATACATATATACATGCATACATACATATATATAAGCAACTAACAATAATATACTAATAATATAATAATCATTATAATAATATACCTAAACTATAGTATAGCGAAGCAATAACACTTGCTTGACAACTAAACAACAGATATACACCAGACTATCTGGTATTATAGATAATAGAATAGACACTTGGGACAGATTTTAATAAAGGTCCAGGGTTGGTTGAGTTATTTTTAAAACATTGATGTATACTTATTTGGGATATTATTGGATTGAGCGTATTTGATATTTTATTGGTTAGTATTCACTTAAGTCAATTAAGTGGCGCCAATACAAAATGTGCATATACTATCCTGTAGATCTAGACCAAGATAAAATTTGTTTACGTATATGCCAGTAGGGTAGCTGACCTAATTAGCTCTGCATCATATTAAGATAGTATATCAGTACGATCGTATGTATGACAGTAGGATAGTATACTAGTATGATACTATAATAGTATGTATGATAGTAGAATAGCATATTAGTATGATAGTAGGATAGTGTAGTTGTATGTATTCAACAATCATATACATTCATTCACCTTTAGTTGTTGCTCCAACACTCTTTTTTTGCCTCTCTAATATCCCTTCACAAACGAAGAATATAATTGTATTACCACAACTTAATATGCCATGGTTGTTCTATAATACATATACAGTAATATTTCATTTCTGTGCACTGTATTTACAATGTAATGAACTATTGGTGGTAGTGTATAAAATGGACAATATTATGTATTGTAACATGTGACTTAATTACACATTTATTTATAGTAAGCAGCAGCTAATAACCGCAAATAAATATTCAATATGTATATATATATATATATATATATCTTTGTTTAACTCTACTACAGAATCGCATGTATCAGTCCTATAGATATCACTGAAAGATACTATTTTAAAAAAAGGATTGAATGCAAGGATCATATATTAGCCGTTGATCCAATTATATCAACGTTTGAATTAAAATTATATTTGATTAACTAGGACCTTGACCAATAAATTAATCTCGACATTATCATTTAAATCACAATAGGTCGATTCCAGACTTAAACACACTTGTAATCTATTAATACCATACCTTTTAATCTTCAAAATAGGTATTTTAATCTTCAATATGCGAGTTTCAAACTTCAATATGAGAATCATTCAACTTTTTCAGGGACCCCCAGAATTATATACAGCAACTATCTGAATTCTTTTACATTTTAACTTTTCAAAGTTAAAAAAATATTTTCTCTTTGTTTTTTATTTTCAATCAATATTTAGATGATTCACATATCAAAGTTTAAAATTCTTATTTTAAAGATTAAAAGGTATAAAATTAGTCAATAAATCCATAGTAATCTTACCACCGATACAAAATAATTACCGCTATCTTTAATCTGTCGGGCTATTTGTATCTTAGCAGATTGACATTCATCTCATCCTTGTTTTTTCTTAGAGTTTGTTTTAATATTTCTCTCATGGACCTCGCCATAATAACATCTGCATGATGTTTATTGATTAAATTTCTTAAAATAGAATATTGGTTTTAATATAAGACAGATATTCTAACAAACCGTCATAAGCATTCGTTACTAGTCAGAAGTGTGGCAAGACTGTTAACGTCAAATGCACATATAGTTTGCTAAAGTTCTGATAACAAGAAGATCATGAAATGACCAGTCTAATAGTTGATTGCGTAATGTTTTCAACTAAGTAAATTAATTTATCAATATATTATATGTAAGCCCTTACATTAATGAGGTAATTAGCTCATCAGCCATCCAAATGAGAACACAAAAATATTAGATTATTAAAATAGATCAGATATTATAGTGGGTTAAGTAATCTTCTGTGAATTGTATCAGCCAATAGGGATCTTTGGGATCAGTCCCATTTACACTAATAAATGTAGCTACAAATAACTCTGTGATAAGCAAAGGCCAGAAAAGAATAAAAGAATACAGAAACAACTAATAAAGGAGCTGGCACCCCAGGGCATAGGAGGCAACCCCATATGACCTGCGTACCCATGTAAGGCCCACGCCATAAAATACAAAACAGCTCATAACACTCATAAAACTTATCATTTATTATTTGATTAAACAATATCATAATATATATGCATGCATACAATCATCGCACTCTATTGTAATCATGATTTCAAATTGTAATGTTAGTTCACTATTGGCATTTGAGTAAAATAAGCAATATCCGAATCTCTTGCCTTATAGGGGTCAAAGAATTGTTTACAACATTAAATAGTGATGGTAGTTACTATTTATATCGTAATATATCACCCTCTACTAATCAGTCTCATTATAAAATATAAACATTAGCACCTAAGTACATTAAATAATTAGGTCCCACTGGATTAGAACAGAGGTATTGTTACTATAGTCAGTTGCCCAGAGAGTCGGCATATGTGCCTTCTATAGGACCTTTATCAATTCAACTGAGTGTTGAAAACTAATTAGATAAATTGGCTATTACTACCGCTAGCCCAGCAAGAACAACTATTGCCCAACATTCAATTGAGCCTCCAAAGCCCGTGGAAAAGTCACTAGGACTATCACAGGCTGCTATAAGCAGTATTGAAAATAAAAATAGTATTTGTTGTACTGAGGTTTATTTGGCTGTTGGTTGTCATCAGGTAAATGGCAGAGTAAAGACCTAATTAACTGGATGCTCCTAAATCTGACACTATTGATTGATGAATATATAAACCTTTAGCTTCTTACCTATCAATGCATTACATGTGTAGAAGCAATAGACACGACATTTCTGGTCTGAAACCACATTTATAGTGCAATATTTTTGTATGATTAAAAATGATTAGGCCAATAATACATGTATTCATTCAGAATAATTAGATTTGTCAGCCAATAGTCACAGATGTGTTTAGAATAGTATGGGTTAACCACTGTGTGATTGAGATGGGGCTTTTAGGCAGGTTTACACTATAGTCCTCCACCACCTGGCACGTACCATTGTCGGGGTAAGAGCTTAAAATAAACAGAGAATATATTATATTTACCCTATATTTTACTGTTTCAACATTTTTTATTGGTGGAGCACATTTACAAGTCAAAATCAAAAATATGACTGGCTGTACTGTAGTGCAGTTTTTTCCTATTTTCACGCAATACAGTATAGTATAGCATAGTATAGTAGAGTAATAAATTATCATACTATCCTATATAATGATAGTTTTAATTTAGAATTATAAATTAATTGTATATTGTATCAATTGAATGACTGGGTTTGACAGTTATATTTTAAAAAGAAAAATAATATAATTAAAGGGGTTTTCGATCCAAATGATAAATTTGTCAACCAATATGATAATTTTTGCAATTTGAATTACTATCTGTCCATCAATAGGATAATTTTCTAGATCAAAATTAATATATATATATAATTTTCCCAATCAAAAAGGAAGCAAAAGAATTAAACAGTTTTACATCTTTTATTGTAGTAAAAAGCTATTAGATTAAACATATTCTTGTTGTGCATACACATATAATCACTCCATAATTATTTCTTTTCCTTCCGATTTACACCTGTATCTCAGTATTTTTCTATAAAACCTACCACAGTGTTCAGGTGTGATCTCCAAAATATTTAAACTTATCATGCTCTTCATCTCTGCTTTAGTTCCACATTCCGAACTAACAACCAAATCCTTCCAAACTGAAAAAACACTTCCAATATATTATCTTCGAAAAAGGTGAATAAGGAGGAAGATATAACAGGTTTAAATTCAAGGACTGAATAACACCCTAAGGACTGAAATAGTGATGAATCCTAGTGCTATCAAGAATCAAAACAAGTTCAGTAATTTCTTTTTATCATATGTCTCTTTTAAATCTTTCAAACAAGCTTTGAACTCTTCCCCACTAACTGCTTTATTATGAAATTTATGTGTAAGATACCATATTTATTCACGACCTCAAAAATAGAAATATTTCTACTTTGCGGAGCACGAACAGAAGCATATAGAGAAATTCCAGTGCGGGATGTTTCCCTTTCCGGTCCGTTAAGGACTGAAAATCCAATTCATTGCAAAATATCAAGTTTTTGTCCTCAGTATTCCGGCTCCAGCTCCCTGAACCACATAGTGTAATCAAAATGCTTTCCAATTGTAGTTTCATCATTTCTACGCTCCAATGCAGGTACTAGGTTTTTTACTGTGTAATGAAAACTTAATAATATCTTTCCTATGGTGGAAGTTGAGACACTTACAGTAGAAAATTTGTTACACCATCGTTGCAAGATCAGCAAGCCTTAGAAAGCTATTATTGTTTACCCATTTACGTACTTGCAGTGTCTAGTCAGCTGAGAGCTTTGATCTCCTATCCTCGCCCCTCAGCGGCACAGCAGTTGTATTAGATTTATTGAATTTTTTTACAATTTTATACCTAGTTTGATAGTGCAAATGTAAGGTCTCGGCAATATCCCTAACAGATAGCCTTCAAGGGATTTATCCTCTATTCACCTTTTATACTCCTTGCTTACTAGATGATGGCTTCTGCTGCTTTACATGATGTTCTGTGTATATAAATATACGCTTTGAAACCTGTTTTTTTTGAAAGATTTCTTCCAATTTATACTCAACTTAGATGTTATCTAACATGTTGTCAGTAAACTTAGGTCATAATTGTTATATATATATCTAACAAGTCAACCATGTTTTTTTCCTAACACAACATGTTGTTAGCATCCATTGTCCAGTAAAAGAATGTTACAGTATGCTATGTATATATATATTTATATATTGAGTTATTCTTTCATTTTAAAGGAATTATATATATAATTCCCGATCGATCGGGACAATTCCCATCTATGATCGACAGATCTATCATTTGGATCAAAAACCTTATATATTGAATGTTGAAATACACACATAGGTTACAATTATATATGCAAATTATCAATTCAATATAATAAATAACTTTTCATATTAATATTAATATATAATGCATTATTTCAATAAGTATATTTATAATTTTATGCATTTTAGTATTCTTTTATATTTTTAAAATTATAAAGAATGCTATGCCTATAAAGTACATTAAAAACCGATTAAATTTACAGGTGGAATTCTATCAAAAAACGTAATCGATGACCCTTAGACCAATTACAATCAAATTAAATATTTAAAACAAAACGATGCATGATAGACCAATCAGACAGTTTAAAATACATCCATAAAATATTATGTAACTACAACAAGAACAGTTTACGTTTACTGGCATACTATTATATTATTATATACTACTATTATATTACCATACTAATATACTATCGTACCATTATACTGTTATACTATTGTACTATTATACTATTATACGGTTATATGGTTATATTATTATACTGTACACACACACATATATATATATACAGCAGCAACAAAAACAATGATAGAGTCTACAGTAGGGAGGGAATTGAAGACATTAGTGTTTGGAGATGGGCCTCCTAATGAGGTCACAGAGAGATGGAGACAAGGATTTGTAAGTAGATGTGGAGAGAGGGAGGGAGGGGGAGAAGGGTAGGTGTGTATATATGTATATATGTATATAAGTGTATGTCTGTATAGGTCTAGATATATGTGGTGGCATTGTGTGTATATGTTTAAGTATTCCTATTATTGTAATATTTATAAGTGTATATGAGTGTTCTATTTTTATATGCATACATCTACCTATATACTTACCTACATGTACTTATAATATATCTTTCCTGCTAGTACTATATGATATAATATTATAAATTTCTGTCCTCTTCCGAATCAGCTAATAGTCTAGCGCGTTGTAAACCTACCCCACAATATTGGCATCATCATATACTGCCATACGTATATATATATAGTTAATAGTATAATAATATAATAGTATAAGACACAACAACATCTGTATAATATTTGCCATACATTACGTCGTACCCCTTTCAACTCTCTATAACCTGTTGCTAGGTAACGTTTCAATTATCCAATATTCAATGATATTCATTCTAATCCACGTCTATTAATAACTACTAGTTTTGAAATTTTTAATTTTTTAGATCGGCACATATATTGGTGTATACCGTTTATCTATTGACAATTGACTAATAAAATGACAGGTATTTGCCCCTAGCCCAGCATTAGCAGGTCTTGTTCAGGTGAGCTAAATAGATTTAGAGATATGTATATAGTATAGTACAGTATAATATGGTATAGTGTGGTATATTATAGTATAATATAATATAGTCTTGTGTAATATAGTATTGTATAGTATTGTAGAATATAGTATAGTATATTAAAATATAATATAATAGAATATAATATAGTATTTTATTGTATTGTGTAGTATAGTATAGTATAGTTTAGTATAATATAGCATAGTATAGTATGGTATGATATAATATAATATGATAACATGATATAATATAATATGATATAATATTATGTATGGTAATATAACATATTATAATATAATATAATATAATAAAATACAATATAATACAAAATAGACATTAGAATTTAAATGTTAAAGATTACCGGGTGTTCTTAATCCCATGCTTAACAAAACCTTCCAACCAATCAGGCTAAATAATATAACTACTATCTATTATTAACTAATTGTATAATACTTGCATGACTTTAAATGTAAACGTCCACTAATAAATTACCCTTTCTTTTAGTTTAAGGGTGGACCCTGTGCTGTCCTAGCGCCTATCCAGGCCTATTTAATACATTATTTTTTAAGTAAGTTTAAAATATTAATATCCTATGGAAATGAAAGGTTAAAATTGAAATTTTAACTTGGGACCCTTATAGGGGTGATTGGAGGAATTGGTGTATGGTTGTACAGGATACCCGTTATGGTTATTATATTAGATTTGATTAAATTAGTTTAGATTATATTATATTATATTAGTAGATATTGATTTTACTATATACTATTAAATAGCCTATAATATAGTATATACTATAATATAATATATAATATAATATATAATATGCAATAACATATACTGCAGCATATACTATAATAAGTACTATAACATAATATATAATAGTGTATATTAAAATTTAACATATGTTTCTAAGTGGATACATGTCACACATCTGCTTTATTTTAACTACCTTATCCTATTCCTCCAGACACCCTTAAGGACCAATGGGAAACGCCCACACCTGAGCAGCAGAACATGGCTCTTGTTTGGGCCCTAGCCACCACTATAGATCAAGTAAAAGGCTATTCCTATTGGTTATATATACTTTGTTTTTAACTTTGAAATATTTAAAAATTTAAACTTCAAAATTTTATTATTAGTTTTTACGTCATGAAGTACAGTTACACACGTGAATTTATATTGTTATATGTTTAAATATAAGTATCTATATTTAAAAATTAATTTTTTTGTAATATCATGGACTATATATATATATATATATATTGTATATAATATAATATAATATAATACATTAAAATGTAGTATAGTTTATCTACAGAATTTTATTGACTACAATAGCCGCATTATAGACCTATATCCTATCATTGAGATATGTTCTCTACAATGAAGTATTAAAATTTAAAACTGGGGTTTTATTGGTGATTGGTTTATACATTCACATACGGAAATCTTTATAGTAGGTTCTATATGCCTACAGACTAACCTAGTACGTAAATTTAAACTGTCAAGATAATATCTGTGTTATACTCTATTGTTTTCTATTATTTTTTGAAAGACCTTTATTATATTAGTTTATATTTTAAAATAGCTGTTGTATTATTTGATATTTTAAAAAACCCTCATTATACTATATTTTAACATATATTATACCAAACATAATCACACATTGAACAGGCGGCTGCTACTAGTGGTGGACATCCTACCCTGGTAATGGAGGAGGGATCCGTTTCTGACCTCTCATTCGATAACTATCACGACCACCTTACACTGTGTGAAGTCAACAATAAAGAGGCAGGTTTACACCCGTTTATTGAGCCAATAAGATCGTAGCATAGCATTTTCAATAATTATTTATTAGAATGATTGGTCCTATATACCTATTATATTTTTTATATTTATATTTGTATTATTGAACATACTTATATGTATAGATGTTGAACTGCAATTGTAAATATTTCATATTTTATAGAGGCAAGTTTACACCTGTTTATTAGGCCAATCAAATTGTAGCATATATATGTATATTTTAAAAGAAATTCATTATAATTGTTTGGTAAATTTAAAATTTCAAAGAATAGGTTGGCGTGTTAAATATGAACCATAGTACTGCCTAGTATCGTATTGGTCAGTGTTTATAAAATGTATAATTGATAGGTGGGCATGTTATAGGTTACTATATAATACCTTATTATTATCTGTGAAATTTTGATATACTTTTTATTTAAATTTAAATGTCAAATTTTGTAAAATGCTTAAATTGGGAATGGAAGCCAATCAGATATCTCTCACATTACATGATATAATATAATATTATCCAATTACAATTACTTGATTTCTCCTTTATTTTGCTCTAACCAATGACAGCCCAGATATAACTATTGGCCCGTATAACTGAATAACCAATAATAACCCAACCCGTTATAACTTAAGATAGAACACTTTTATGGGGGTTTAATTGGACTGGATTTATTATCATGTTTTATTCTGCAATAGCATGCAATAAAAACTGTAATGCCTATGTTAAGCTTATTTTTAATTTTAGGCTTTAAAATTTAAAATTTAACTTATTATGGATCCTAATAGGAACTACAAACCCTGATCGAGTTCAGTCTAGACCAATTCAAATCCAGGAATGGCGTGATATTATTTCTCTATTCTATTATCGTATCCAAGGTAAGCAAGCAACCTCTCTGTTATTGGTGGGTTGTATACATCTCTGTCCATATATAACCTGTTATTGGTTATTTTAAGTAGTCTGACTGATCATCACCCATGTTTTATTTTTAAATTGTACCAATCATATTTTCATCTTAAACATTCCTTTTTAAAATGACTGATATCAATGTCTGAACCAACTAGCGAAATCATTATTTATTAAAATATTAAAATTTATTTTAATAGCCCAAGACAGTAGGTTAAACCGCCCTCAGCTTAAGTAATGAACTGCGTATCTGATATAAATATTATTTCTAATTGGTTGATATATAGGGGCTGGAAGCTATGCGTAAAGATCATGCAGATATTGAAGATCCCGAGCCACCCTTGGTTGGTAATTTTGGACATGCCAGGTAGAAGCATCTATATTTGGATTGCTAGTTTAATTTTGGTTTCAATTTTCATTTTAATTTTAATTTTAATTTAAAATACCACTTATAAACGAGATATATGATATTAATATTATATATATTTTTACACACCAAAGTATTTATCTAATATGCCCTGTCTATATCTATATATATCTACCAATGATTTTTCTCTACGCATCTTCTAGTACTTATCTCTAGATATATTATAATAGCTAGGCCAATAGTTACGACTGTATATATACCGTTCATATAACTACTATTATACACACCTCACATCTATGAAAACACTAACCAAGGCATTCCACTTGTCATAATGATCTACCTATCCCCCCCCTTTCATTCATTTCCAGTCAAAGCATTGTCAACCTGATCCTACATGGGTATGGGGTGCCTAATGTCTTTGATGGTGATATGAATACAGGGGGATTAGTATTAAAAGGTGGGTAGGTAGGGCTATACGGTTAGTATTATGCTGTTTTATGGTAGTTTTGCCTTTCCAGTAACCTGATTTTTGTTTTTTTTTTTTTTACAAAAAAAAAGAAGAATGCCGTAGAATTTGCAATTAGTTAGTAGTTAATTAAGGACTAATTGTATATTTATTAGGAGTTAATCGGCAGTTGATTAGCTCATGCATGGCAGGTAACATTGATCAACCCCAATGCCATACTCTATTGATAAAATTAAAAAAATTAAAAAATTTAAACCAAAAAATTAAGTAAGCATTATAGATGGGGGTTTTACATGATTTAGATGGCTTTGATTGGTCTAACGGGGGCCCAATGAAGGGCCTTATTTAACAACAAAAAAGATATCAATGTAATACCCTAGACATTGACAATATCTATTAAACATTTCATGCATATATAAATATATATATATATATATATATATATAAAAGAACACGCGGTATTCCCGCGTGTTATTTCATTAAAACTTCCTCTCATTTTATTTGTTATTTCTTTATTCATACCACTGTGGACTATGTACAACATCGATATTTAACATTATAGCAAGCCTTCCTATCCACATTTGGCTATAGTATAATGATATATATTACCTTATTAGGGGTGCCATACCAGAGTCCTATTGGTTTCCTTACCCTGTTGGAGTCGCTTCATTATTGTCAGGTGGGCAGTCTACTGAAGAATCCTAGGTACGACGCCATGTCTATCTATATGTCTATTTATACCCTTCAATACTTACGTCCCTTTATATTAAATATAGGTATTTACATTCTATCTATTGGTTATCATATGTCTTGTCACATTTTTAATTCAATCACTTCAGAGTGTTTATCTGGCTTCTAAGCATTAACACATACTATGCCTATCATATCCTATCTTATAGTTCCTATAAATTATAGTCACTTATCTAATCCAATCATATCAGAGAGTCTATCTGGTTGCTAGGCAGCGATACCCACTATACCGTCGTCTTTAGTGACGACACTACTTTGGTTTGTCCCGAGCCTCGGGAGAGTAGGTGAGTATATTTATATTTTAATTAACGATTATTAGTGCTTCCTAATATTTAAATTTACATTTAAATGCTTATGCATTATATATGTATATATATATTTATAAATTTTAATATAGTATTATGCTTGATAAAACTATCTATTAATAGTAACAGGATATTAGACACTCACTCATTGATTATATTTTCCAGTGGTTGCTATGCAGTAATATATGCGCACTCCATACTCACACTAAAAATAGCTATCAATAATATATACTATACCTATATATAGGCATTATCTATTTATACACATTTGATTTCATCCAAATAACTACTGTATTTAAATCACCACCTGTTGATCCTTTTTTCTTTTTTGGAAGTTTGGGGGTGATGTAATATATATAAAATATAGACCTATATATGGTATGTGCCGTGACTAGGTATGCCTATATATAGTAATTTAACTTACCAAACCCATGATAGAGCTAAGAGAATCTTCCAATTACATGACAAGGAAGGCAATGGTTTTATCCAAGCAGATCAGGTTATGGATGTCCTGGGAGAAGTGGTAGCTGCAGGCTGCTGTCCCCACATAGACATTACGTAGGCATCTACTATCATACCTGATTAATGAGGGATCGCTAATTAATTACTGCTATTATTATTAATAAGTATAATAACATATTATACTACTATAGTATAGGCTTAATTACTCTCATTGCACAAAGAGAATGTGATAGGAAGAGATTAATTGCCTGTATAGATATATATTGCATTATATGGTTGAGTGTTCGATTTTAAAATAATTATTGGCATTACTTGATGGAATGGCGCGCTATAATCCCCCGCCCATTTAATTTACCATTGCATGATCTCTATCCGACCATTAGCTGGTATATATGGTAACTAGATATTATATCCCCATCAGATAGTGATAGTAAATCAATTAAAATATCTTTTGGAATAGCATTATAGTTGTAGTTAATACGTCTAAAATGATTGGTTTCGATTAATTTACAATACAATTCTCTCAGGGCCAATTTGACGGATCAACAGCGACAATTAGAAGATCTCGCAAAGAGATTGGACCCAGAGCGTATGGGAATTGTGTTGCTAACCACATTCCTTAATATAGTAGCACCAGCAAAGATGGTTGGTTAATTATCATGTCTAAGTATAGGGTATAGAGTGTATAAGCTGTGTAGGGTATATAAGGTATATAGGGTATAAGGCATATAGGATATAAGGTATAATCTCGCTCTCTATAGTCATTACATATCTACAATGCTTACACTATACTATATACCTATTAGAACATACCATAATTGGCCTATTTAACCCTATATAAGGTATATACTATATAAGGTGTATATATATTTTACTCCTCTCCCACTTACTAACCTATTAATCATATATATACCATATATAGGATGCCCCTACTGCCCGTATACCCAATCACTTCGTTGTATGGCATTATAACGGATTAGGATTATCCAATAGGGAAGGGCGTCATGAGTTTCGCAAAGGCGTTGTGAGTGATTAATCATCATCTATCTATATATAGATATAACTATATATGGTTATATATTTTTATCTCTTTCATTTTCTTTCATTCATTTACAAGATTTATTTACCTTTTTCTATTGTTGCTGCCTTTATACTGGTTTTAACAGTCACAAGCTGAAACTCTATTGTTGCTAGAGGTTACCATAATTACATCTTCCTAATAGAGACATACATAGACCCCAGGCTCGCTAGTCTCTCATCCTCCTGTATGCCAATGATTTTAGGAATATTTTAACTATATTTAGGTATCCTACTAATAGCATATGACATATTATACTATACTATACTAACACACCCTACGCCACCCCTTCTCCCTCTCTTTGTTGCTAGGCAACCTACAATGCAATGAACGAGTCAGGTGAGGGCATTCAGGCTGTGTTGTTAACCAAATGGAGAGGGGTCCATTTTGATTGGGACGGAGAGCCAATGCCATCTATAAACTAAGGGATCAGAATGGAAGAATATACAAGATCTAATAACATTTATTTATTAAATTTATCTGCTTTCATATCATGCAACTTCTTTAATGCTAGGATATGATATGTTAGAATGGTAACTTAAATACTATAAATACTATTTATATTCATACAAGACTCACATGAAAGTTTAATAATAAAATATGGACCGGTTATTATTAAGATTGGTACTTATAATAAAAATAAAGTAGATGTACTATTGACCAACAAGACTTAATCGGCATTTCAACGAAACAATGAAGTGCGATTAACCTTGAATGTAATTATATATAGAGGTCATATACCCATTTATAGAGATTGTATAACTATATATAGAGATCGATCATGGTATTGCAACATTTTCAATCCGCTATAGTGATTCTTTATTCATCCATATTAAAATATAGTATATTCGATTTATTTATTATCTACTATTAATCAAATAGTAGAGATTAATTATCAAACCTACGTAGCAATGACTTGGATTGAGATTATTTCCTGTATACCATACCATATTAGGTATACAGTTTAATCTAAATTTGGTCCCAAAGCATCGCACGTGTTTATAATAGTATAAATTCATTGCTGTGAGGTTGGGACGGAGCTTCCAGTTGGGTATAAAATATAGTCCTGCACTGACCTACATCATTTCAGGATACCAGATTAAGATAAAGACAGGCTATTATATTTATAGTCATTATTATACCTTATTATACTATATATTATACCATTTTAATCTACACAGTAACTAACATTCAATAATAATTTGTGAAATAATTGATGATTTGGTGATTAATTACCAACTAATTAATAGCCCAGGGACTATATCATTAATATAACATAGAACAACCTACAAAGCATAATATCAAGACCCAATCAAAACCAAATAGAATGAATAATAATTAGTGCTGTTACACAGTTATTGGATTATAATATTATTACAATAATGTATTGGTTCATAGAATTATTTCAGTTCCGTCAAATAAATGGAAGGAATGTCTATTGATTTTAAATGAAGTTTAACCCGATAACTATATCGTAATAATTATAAAACCCTACAATATAAACCAAACATAAAAAATAATAAAACAATTAGAAATTAATAGTAGCCAACAAACTTCCCTGTTTAAATTATATAAAATTTATAATGTGTTAGAAAAGTTCTACTAGAGTACATGGCTGGATGGGACTGGAGATTCTATATCATAGTCCTCATTCGTGGTAGAGGTTAGCTTAATGTAGGTAGGTCGCAGGGTAGGGCTAGAGGCTGTAGAGAGGGTGCGAGGTATGTATGTATGTGTGTATAAGCCATTATCTAGCATGTATTGGTCGACTCGTGATTAAAGCACGAATCATATAAACTATAGATATAATGCTAGGAATAGCCATAGATAGATAGATAGATAGGTAGATACTGCTAATGAAATATCCTATACTAGATATATTCTAAATTCCATAAACCCTATACACCTTATATACCCTATATACCCTATATACTCTATATACCCTTATATACCTGGCATGTCGTTCCTCCATTTCCTTCAATTGCATTTCATCATCCCTCATTTTCTCTTGTTGCTCTCGCAGTTGATTGGTTCTTTCTTCCCGCTCCTTCACAATCACAGCCAATTCCTTTTCGGCAGTATGACGATACATCTAAATACAGGTGATTCTTTGTAATTAGTAAGAGCCTATCATTTCGCTTAGTAAAAGGTAATAATTATAACTAATAATTAATACCTACTGTTATTATTATTACTATTACTATACCCACACGCGTACTCATATATATGCATAGATACATACATACATACATACATATATATATATATACACATACATATATACATACATACCTGATGCATAGTATTCTTTACCATCACTAGATCGTTAGATGCCTTAATATAATTAACAGCCTCGTCTCTTAGTGGTTGTAATCTCTCTTTCTCTTTGGCTGCTAGTTTTAATCGATTGACTTTTTCCTATTAGAGAAAGGGGTTATAATTAGTATAAGTGTACATGTATGTATGCATGTATTTATGTATGTATGTATGTATGTATGTATGTATGTATGTATGTATGTATGTATGTATGTATGTATGTATAATATAATATAATATG
>NAOQ01000845.1:4110-18154 GCA_002751075.1 Ichthyophonus hoferi
AATATAGTAGTATAGTAGTATAATAGTATAGTAGTATAATAGTACAATGCTATAATAGCATATGTACATTAGTATATATATATATATATCTTTCTACAATTTAAAATTTAAAACTAATAGCATATAAGGCAAATACACAATGGAAATAGCATATTTAAACCTCAAATAAAAACTAAAACTAAAGTATAAAACAGTTATGAAATACTTCTGCTATATTTAAATAGGATGGGATAACCTACCATTAAGTAAAGTACTCCAACGTGATAAACTACTGGAACTTTGTGTCGTTTTTAATTCTGGCTCTTGTACTGGCAGATCAATGTTTCCCTGTGGTTATTTAAATTTTAAACAGGAGTAAATAAATATTAAAAATTTAAATAGGAGTAAAGTAAACTTTTTTTTCTCAAAAACCACCTCTTAATTAGTAGTCAGTTGCTATTCTTGTGATAAATATTTAAAGTTTAATAGTTTAATATTATACTATTATTAGGTATTACTGAGTATTTTGCATTATCGTTTATCTTAGACTAATAGCTAATTGTTTATAAATAGAAATAGAAATTTAAAAAAATTACCAATCAAAACCACTCGGCTAAACTAACATAAAACTATTAATATCCTATATATAGGAAATAAAGTACTAGCAAGTAAAATATAAGCACAATAAATTTAATTTTTTTAGATCATACCATTGATTCATTAGCAGAGGGAATCGAAAATTCATCATCCAATGAAGAACAAGTTGATTCATTAGTATGCCTACGACAAGGGGTATTATTGGTTGTAGACGGACGTGCGATAACCGATTCAGGTGTACCAATGACGATTGGTGTTTTAGGTTTTTCTTGTAAAAGTTGTAACTTCTCCCATAGGATAGCAGACCTTGATCGCTATAAAAAACAAAAAAAAAAAGGAGAAAGAGAATAAAGAAGAAAACAAAATGTAGCATTAGTGAAAGAATAGCACGCTAATTGGTTATATAAAATATATAGTATAATGAAGTGGTGATGATATGTATGTATGTATGTATGTATGTATGTATATGTATGTATGTATGTATGTATGTATGTATGTATGTATGTATATGTATGTATGTATGTAAGCTAGTATGATAGGATGTATTAATGTATATTATTATCTTGATTTGCATTACATATACAGAAACACATATATGTCATGATATTAATATAGACATGTAAGTTGATAGGTGTACAATCAGTTGTTAATATGCAACATAAATGATCATCACAACAACAGTAACAAACTAATTAACGTATATTGTTATACCATTACACTGTTCTATTAGTATACTATTATACTATTATACTATTATATTCTCATACTATTATATTATTATATTATTATATTATTATACTATTCTATTCTTATATTCTTATACTCTTATGCTATTATACAACTATATCATTATATTATTTCACTACTATACTATTATATTCTTATGCTATAATATTCTTATACTATTATATTATTATACTATTATATTATTACACAATAATATTCTTATGCTATTCTATTATTATACTATTATATTATTATTTTATTATACTATTATATTCTTACATTTTTATACTATATTATTATTATACTATTATACTATTATACTATCATCTATCATATTATGATATCATCATACTATTATATTCTTATACTATTATATTATTATACTATTATATTCTTATGCTATTATATTATGATATTATTATACTGTCATACTGTTATATTATTATATTCTTAACATATTTTATTATTATACTATTATATTATTACATTCTTATACTATTATATTATGATATTATTATACTGTTATATTGTTATATTATTATATTCTTAACATATTTTACTATTATACTATTATATTATTATATTCTTATACTATTATATTCTTATACTATTATATTATGAAACTATTATATTCTTATACTATTATATTCTCATACTATTATATTATTATATTATTATATGATTATATTATTATATTATTATATTCTTATACTACTACATTATTACATTTTTATACTCTTATACTAGATTATTATACTACTATACTATTATACGTACGCACATGCACATGTATGTACCTTATGCCCTGTAAGAAGAGGCATTGTGAATGTTGAATAAAGGTATGTTTAAGATAATGGTACACTATACAAATAATATTATATAAATATTTCCAATATATATGTATGTTTATTTAAGGTTGTATATAGATGGATACATATTCATAAATGTAAGCAGGTCTAGGAAATTTAATTTTGTATTTTGTTATTGAAAAATACTTCAACTGTAGGCTTATTGGCTCTTAACGCACCATATAATGAGCAATGGAACTTGCTACTAAGTGAGCCGATAAAAACCGACAAATTCTATATATATGGATAGATATACGGATAGATAGATGTATAAGTATAAAGACAATGATAAACTATACAAATATTTATTATAGTTGTTATTAATCATATATGTATATTATTTTAGAGCATTCTATAAAGTTTTCAATATTGTAGCAATTTTTTAAGTTGAATAATATAGGGGTTTTCAAGCAAAAGGCTAATTTTCCCCATGGGCTTATTTTTTTGATAAGATCTGATACGATCGAAATGATGCAAAGCTGGTTCTTGAGCAAAAAAATATATAAATGTAGGTTTCATAAAATGGTAAATAAAACTACCAAATACTACTGTTCAGTCATATAAAAATATCACTCTTAATACTAGTTATGAAAAGTCATATTCCTGAATTCTGTCTCTTCGTAAGCACTTCTAAGGAAGGCAACTGGTGCGCGAATTACCCAATCCTGACACAGGGAGGTAAAAGTACTTGAATTTAGTTGGTATGATAACAAATTTGGTATTAGTTAATCGAGTGCAGAGTTTGATATGCTATGTGATTATAACTTACAACACTGGTTTTGCAGTAATCTCATAATGTAATACTACCCTCTTTTATATTATATGTATGCAATAATAATACATAATAGTATAAAATATTGAATTTTATGTTTACCCATGTAAAGGCTATGTGAATATAAAAACTTCGCTTTCAGGTAATTGCTTTTGGCTCTAGGAGGTTGATTAGTGAGATATTGAAATGTATGTTGAGTATTGGTCCAGAAGTTGTGAGTGTGAATTTCTGGATTCGTGATTGTAAACTTGCCGATCTAAAGGAGAACAAATAAATTGAAATTCTTTACGTCTTCTATTATAGTAAAAAAACATTAGTTCATTTTTTTTCGTGTTATCTTTTATATGTACTATAATTTTTAATAGATTATAATTCCTTTAAAATGAGAAGAATAGTTTTAAAAGTATTTACATACTTATATGATTGATATAACTAACATACGTAGCATCCTTTTACTGGGTAAATCATGCTGATTAGCAAGCATGCTGTTGATAACAAACGAGGTTGATAACATCTTAGATTGCAATTAAGTAATTTATTTGATTTTTAATGGAGCGGTTCTATAGGCTCTCGATAATCACGGCAGATCCTCCTCCGCCGCCGTTGCAAATGCTAGCACAACCTAAAATAAGAAACGAGATAAAATTAGTATTTGATGTTTGATTAATAGAATAAAATGACGTCATGAGCAGATGACTTTTGGCCAATCAATCAGTTGATCTTGATCTAATCCATCAATCATTTGTTCTTTGTATTTATATTATTAAACATAATATATATTTTCCTATAACGTTAGATATTATTAAGTTTAGTTATACGTATATTAATGGCCAACTAAAATAACTTGAAAATGTATAAACATGGATACATATATACGTACACATAACTATACCCTACTCTTAAGCATGCAGTAGCGATAGATAGATATTAATCACTTAAATAAAACATCAAATATATATCTCACTCTAACTTATTGATTAGGGTTACGCAAAGAAATTTAAAATAAATTAAATATCCAATAGAACAACTTAAATAAAATATAAAGGCAGTTACATACCCAGTGCCCCGGGAGTCTTTTTAAGTGAATGTACTAGATGCGTTATGATTCGCGCCCCA
The DNA here is from genome assembly GCA_002751075.1 of Ichthyophonus hoferi. NCBI lineage: Eukaryota > Ichthyosporea > Ichthyophonida > Ichthyophonidae > Ichthyophonus > Ichthyophonus hoferi. Next base: position 8,149 of record NAOQ01000845.1, read on the forward strand.
GACATTCCCAGGGGATGACCCAATGCCACCGCACCACCATGAATATTAAGCTTGTCCATTGAGTAGCCAAAGTGCTATAAATAGAAGTGGTTAATTAATAAGTTAATATAATTTGATTGCCTGTCATTAAATTGGAAATGGTTGTTCATTTATTGGTGTTCTTAATTAATTTTAATTGATTGACTAATTAAATAATTAATAGCACAAATGAATGAATATTATATTTAATAAAAAGCAAGATAGTATGTATGCATATATATATTTAAATGAACTATATATAGTAATCATCTATAGATATACACCATGCTAACCAATCAATTCACCCCTCCTACCTTTTGGTGTGCCAGAGGAACCACTGAGAAGGCCTCATTGACCTCCCACATGTGGATGTCTTCAATTTTAAGATTGGCCTGTGGTTGGTTAAGAGAAACATTTTAAATATACTATGCACATACATACAAACATACCCATACCTCTAACAACAATTCGGTTCTTATTAAAGTTTATATTATATTATATTATATATATATATCCGCCAATCAGACAAGCGCAATAAAACTTACCTTCTTTATTGCCTCTTCTACAGCAAAGGTAGGAGCAATAGGGAAGTCAATTGGATCAATCTCGGCATCTCCATAAGCTAAATGATTGTAATTGGTGGATTGTCAGGTAATGACGGTTTAATAATACTCAATGAGACCAGATCACAGTCATAAAAAGGGCATATTGAGAGAAATCGGGATGATTGATTGAAATGGAATTTAAAGGAATAATGCGGTATTATGCCTATTGGTTGAAAGGAACATTAAGCCAATAAAAACCACTTAATAAAGTTACTGATATAATCTCTTATACTGGAATTAGAATGGTTTAAAATGAACTATGAGAAATGAGAGAATCAACCATGTTATTGGCAGAATAAAAAAATATATCCACAGCCTGAACGGTATCATAACAAACAAAAAAGCAAGAAGACCAAAAAAGGAAAGACAATTTCCATGTATAGAAGCGGATAGATGAGAAATGATTGGATACTTACAAATAATTCTAGCCAATGGCTTGAGGCCTAGCTGATCACACTTCTCTCTACTCATTAGTACCATAGCCACACCACCATCGTTAATCTTACTGCAATTGGCCGCTGTAATGGCCCCTAAAGTTGGGAAGTGGACATGGGTTAGTATGTGTATGTATGTATGTATGTACTTGTTATGTTGGTTGTTGGGCAATGTGACCTCATGATTACATAACATATTAATTACAGCACCGATATTTAAGAATGTGTGACACCCACATATATATATTAAATTTTAAATTTTAACAACCACTAACCATTGGTCTCAAAAGCCGATCGCAGCTTTCTAATCTTATCAAACTTTACTTTGCCTGGCTCCTCGTCAATGTTAACAATGACGTCAGGTTTACCCTTCAACCCCTTGATAGTCACGGGGACGATCTCGTCATCAAAATCTCCGTTCTGTTTTTATAGGTTAATTAAAATTAAATTTTTAGAAAATTGTTTTTAAAAAAAGTTTGAGTCTGACTGTGATTGACTGACTAATAGAATTTGATTGGATTGACTATATTGTATGAGGTTTTAAAAAAAAAAGAGAACTATATAAAAATTATAATCATTTGCTGTAGCTAATTAATTAATTTATTAATTAACATGATTAAGCTTAATTTCCAGGCCTGTCTTTGTTTTTCCTTCTAATTAAACAACAGAAGATATAAACCTTACACGTATAATTATAGTATTATTAAGAAATATAAGCGTAACTAATGAAATTAATTATCCTTAATTAATTACCCCTTATCTTTTGGCCTACCTGTACCTGTGCCTTTACCTTTTAGCAAAGCGATATATATAACATAGTACAAAATAATTCAATAAAAAAAAAACATAATAAATTAAATTTAAGCTAACTAATTAATTAATTAACCAGTACCTTCTGAGCGGCCTGAACCTTTACTTTCTAACTAAGCAATATATATAACATAACACAAAAAAATTAAACAATATAATCATAATTAATTAAAACTAAGCTAACTAATTAATTAATTAACCCGTACCTTCTGGGCGGCCTGAGCCAATTTATATGATCTCTCAGCATAATCATCCTGGCTTTCTCTACCGAATCCTGTATCTCTACTAGTTTTCTCGGCACAGTTACCCTATAAGGAAAAGAATGTATGTATGGTGGTGTGATTGGGTATGTATGGTGGTGTGATTGGTGGAGCGTACGTAATGGTATGTGATGGTACGTTAGTAATTGTGATATTTTATGATTTAATAATATAGTATAATGCAGAATAATATAATATAAAAAAATGAATACATATATATATATATATACTTACATGAAATCTTAAGCTTTAGAAATGCAAGCCATCATGCACGCACATAAATACATACACATACACACACTAGTGCATGTTATATGAGATCTCATTGGTTGCTATGGTGTGAGATTGGATAAAATTTCTTAATTTTTATATATAATATTTTAATATTTATGTCTTTTTTGAGATATATTGTGCGGAGTGATGGCCTGTCCCTTTGTTTCTAGACTACTGTTTTGTAATATTTCCTTTCTTATGCAACTTTTGGCATATATATATATATATATATATATATTAGATTCCAACTTTACCATATGTAGATTAGTATAAGGGTCCCACAGTCCATCATTAATGACGCCGTCAACCACCTGGCCGTGACCATAACCATATCCAGTTCGGCCCTTAGGTAAAAAGTAAGGAGCATTGCTCATACTTTCCATGCCGGCAGCCAATACTATGTCCTATAGGAAAGAAGAGGCAGTGATATGTGGCCAATCAGTATGGGCTCCAATCCTCAATCAATCAATCAGGATCATAATATAATACATACACCATGCACATATATATATATATATATATATAACATATAACGCTATGCAGTGATGTGACCTATGAATATGGGTTTTAATCAATCACGATCAAAATACAGTGCATATAATGCTATACTATATACTATATAGGGTTTAAAATGTTTGAATAATCAATTGCAGTCCGGTATACAAAAATAAATAAAAACTTTAGCCTACCATTCGCTACGGTTTAAAACACACAAGTGCAATTGGAGCTATGCAGTATATAAAACTAGATGTAATAAATAGAGATAACAACAAAAGACAATAGACTGACATTATATAATTAAACCAAAACAATAACTTTAATATTCAATATTCAATGAACTCTCTCTCACTGTCTATATATGCGTGTATGTGCACACCTATTTAGAGTAGCCAATAAGAGAAAAGCAAACATACCCTATCACCCAATTGAATAGCCTGGGTGGCAAACATCATCGCCTTCATACTAGAGGCGCACACTTTGTTCACGGTAGTTGTCCTAACAGAGGAGGGTAAACCTGCACCAATCACAGCCTGTCTCCCGGGAGCTTGTCCTAGTCCGGCCTGGATGACGTTACCAATGTAGGCCTCTTCGATAGCATCCAATGGGCAACCTGTATTAAAAGGAGGTCGTGTGATGATTGGCAGGTTAATTAACTAACCTTTTAAAAAATGAATTGGTATTGGTGGAGAAAAAAATAAAAATATGGATATTCGTTAATTTAAATTTTTAAATAGCCTATCGTATATATAGATATATAGGCCACCAATAAAATACCTCCTATATAATTCCTGTACAATTAATATTTATATAATTACCCAATAGCCCATCCCCATTTTATTCTCTTTACCTACCAGCATCAAGTACTGCCTTTTTAATTGCCACAGCTCCAAGCTGAATGGCTGACAGAGAGGAAAGAGTTGACCTGAAACTACCAATAGGAGTTCTTGTTGCACTAACAATGACTACTTCCTAGAGGTTAAGGGATAGATGAGTTAGTAAGAAAGTTGTGTGATTGGATTATAATATGGTGGCACGTAGAAAAATACGTATAATAGTGTGTATGGTAATAGTGTAGTATGTAGAACAGTGTGTATAATACTATGTACGGTAGTAGAATGTAATAGCATGCATATATGCTACATATATAAACGTACCTTTCGGCCAGAACTAAAATTCCTAGCCAGCATTCTCTGTAATTATATACAAGGTTAGTATAATTATTAATTAGTCCATAAATGGCATTAAAAGTATTATAATGAATCATTAGTCTTAAAAAAGAAATAAAAATTAATTTGAATAGCAGTAATGTAAGTAAATGACTTTAATCATAGGAACTATACTAATTTTTTATTGAATATAAAATTGGGTTCATTAATATATAACACATGCCAAAAAATCCAATGTATGCGACCACTCGGATAAAAAAAAATATCAATTTATAGAATATATTAATTAAAATTAATTAAAATTAATTGGGACTATTTGATTATAATTCAACCAATGTTCATTATCCATTTCCCCCCAACTCTTGCATTTAAGCCATTGATTTATTTCTTGCTCAACCAATCATTCTTTCTCTTTATCTATTCCCAGACCATTAAAAATTAACTCACCAATGGCTGAGCGGGCTTTGCAGCCCCACGGGAAATGGCTGACAACATGTCGACACTATACCCTGTACAACAATAGGATATATATCATGTTATTTTATGGTACTCTATTGTCCATTTAAAGTAAATTTTAAACAAATCAGTTAGAAATGATTGGCAAAATTCCACACATGACAGATAAACTGCTAGGGCTAAATGTCAAGGTGAGATATGCGCGGATTTTAAAATATATTTATGTGGTACAAATAATTGGTGGATAAAAAAGTGGGTATAATATATATATAATTTTAATAACAAAAGGCAAGACTTAATGATTGTGATATGATACATCTCCGTGAAATAGTAGTAATTATACCATATTTAAATATAATAATATATCTTTAAATAGTTTAAATGACAATAAAATTAACGGTCTTCTATGATTTGTCTACTTTAATAAGTATGACGTTTTTTTTGAATACATGTAAGTGAAATGCTCGGGCCCCTGATCATTATGGTAAAGTTAAGTAAAGATTAAATGCCAATCGAAATAACACGGGTGGATTGATATTAATATAATAGATTGATTGGCGAACAGTGAAATTTAAATTTTAACCAAAACTCTAAGAACATCTTTGAGGCTGCGATTGGTTCGTGGTTTATATATACAGCTATTATAAACTTATCATGTGCGTTTATGTGTTTATCTTTATTATCTTCTTTATATTTTAAATGGTATATTATATATTGTAATAGCGATAGAAAGACACAAAGTCGTTTGAATTATGGGTAGCTATATGTACTTTGGTAGAACATTAAATTCTGTATAGTTGTGATAGGGGGAACATATATTGGTATACATATTTATTAAGATATATATGTATATAAATGTGTGTATATGTATTAGGAAGTATATTCGGGATATCTGTCGCTTGCGTATTTTAAATGATAGAAATAGAATGTATATAAAAATATATTTATATATACATAAACATATTTAAAATATAAATATATCATCAACATAGGCTGATTTACATATAAGAGTAATAAAATAATAATAAAAAGCGGAAGAGTATTATACTATACAATATTGAAGAAAAAGAAATACAACAAGAAAATGATGTTAGTACAGAAAATAAAATAAATCTAAACAAAAAATGACACACTAATAGAAAAGATGGATAGAAAGAATATAAACAAATAACTTTTATAGTAAGAGAAATAACTTTTATAGTAAGAAAAACGTACTTCGTCAACAGAATGTACCCAATATATATTTACAATTATTGTTACGAATTATTGACGTTTTCTTATATACCTTTCCTTGTTAATTTCAGTGAGCCAACTCCGTATAGTCAATCAATGATTCTAATGCTCATACAGTCATAAATATAATTATCTATTGGCTTTCTGGAATTAAAGTTTTAAATAAATTATTTTGGTATATTGTTATTGGTTATGTTTTTTGTTTGGGACTTCCACTGTAGCGTGTTTTACATTGGATGCGAAAGGTTAGATAAGAAAATTAAAAAATTAATTAGTCTGAAATAGTAAGATTTTTCAAGAAAGATAATGAAAAGAATAATAGTTAATTGTAATCGGAAAAAATCAATTGCATTTACAAATAAAATATGGAAAGAATAGAAGTTAAATAAACATTGTGATGAATGTATATGTATTCATTCAATCATATGCTATTATATATAGTTATTAATTAACTGGGTCTAAACTTTATTATATATATGTCGATAAATGCTCATATTGTGATAAACTTGTTAAGGATAGTTGTTAATGCTGATGCAATTGCAATTGTACTACATAAGAGAAAATTTCCATTGCCGTGTAACTTATGAATAGCTTTATGATAATAAATTCCATTCGATATTGTATAATTTTCTGATGTCAACTTATTATCTAATATAACCGTATAGTATATAATTTATTATTTACTTATTTATTCATTTATTTATTTATTTAGGTAGTGAAATATGTGGAAAATATCACTCATAATTACTGTTGATCAAATATACTTTTTATTTGTTTTTTATGTGAATATTTTATAAACTCAACTTAAATATTGTTGTAATTTTTAAATCACAATATTACAACGATAATTAACTATATATAGTATAATAATATCAATGGAATTTATCTCCGACAGATATGTAAAGTCATATCAATTAATAAACCTGTTCAACTCAGACTACAGATATTTCAAGAGTTCGCTATTGTTTATAGTTAATAGTTATAGCAATGCAACAATATATCACAGAAATAAATATTCATAAACGAATTTGATGTTATGTGATGTGTGCAGCAACGCGATAAAATACCATAATTAGTGAGCCAATACATTCAATCAGTCATCACCCTATCCCATGAGTAATTAGATTTAAAACTGGTTGTCTCAAGGCCTCAAATATTATGCACACCTACTCCAATACTTAAATCTTTATTGCTAATAATTATGTAACAGTTAATTAATTAAACTAATTGTTTCTAATATGCACGGAAATTTAACACAGGTAGATTGAGGCGATATCTGACATAACTACCTATATAACCCTACATCCCATTTATGAATGAAAACGGTTGCCCAGAGCCAGTCTGAACTTAACTTTCGTAATTTATTTAAGCTAGTGTTAACTAACCAATGTCTAATGGAGTTGTTAGTTTCAGTTTCTAACCCTAACTTGTACAACATTTAACTAATCTCATCATATATATATAGAGCAATCGATATGTGACATATTATTCAGGGGCTATACAGCTTTAAAGTTATTAATTTGTTTGATTGCTTATTTATTTATAGATTTATGTTTTGGGGTATATTTTAATGGTAGGTTTAGGTAAGCTGATATATGTAATGGTAATTTAAAGTGTAAATTCAGAAATTGGTAGCGTCACTAGCAATATGATCAGATACAGCATAATGTCATATGCTGTATTACCACATTTACATATATATATATATATATATATATGCATGCTGGTCGGTGTTCTATTTTTAATACTTATTAAGGTATGTAATGTTATTTGTAGAGGTAATTAATAACCAATATCAGAGAGATACCAAGCAGAATAAGTAAGGGAATTATTCATCCAAATTATTAAATATTATTGTAAGGCATGGGTCGAATAGTGCTATTAACCCCCATTATTCATAGCATCTGTCAATTGGGTTAAAAAACTCTGGTTATTAAGCGTGCATTGTCAATGAATCACCTGCAAGGTAAAAACCAGTGCATAACCTTTTGTGATGATTAAGGGTGTTCCAAATAAATATAGAATATGCTAGCTACGTAATTATAATAGATAAATAATACCTTTGTTTTATAATATGATTATTATGGTATCCTGTTGGTCATTCATTAATAATTAATTAATAAATTCCATGCTATATAATAGACACTATGCCATGTCTTTGTCACGTGGTGGCATTTAGATAAATGATAACTAGTTAAAATTCATAATTTCGAATATAACTATATAAGGAAGTAATAATTGAACACTTCCTAATTTGCCCAACTAAAACGAGAAAAAAAATTCTAAAAATATTTTATAGAATGCATGTGTAAGTGGCTCAGTTCAAGAACGTTACCCAAATAATCTTAATTTAGAATATAAACCCGGTGAATGATACAAGAAATTCACACATAGCTAATTTGTGCTAAGGATATTTAAACACACATTTAAATAGGCACAGATCTATATGATATACTTAACTATTGGTAGACTATATACATGAGATTTGTGCAATGGTTTAAATATATTAAATAATATTGGGTTCTCGTCTTTATGTACATTGTATATAGTATATACGTGTACATAAGCTGTATTCTACACTCATGCTATTACTTTTGTATTATGATTTTATTGTTAGTTTAATACTGCTTCCTTTCATGTCACGTATTCCACTTTTTACTAATATTATGTCTTTAGATATGATGAATTGCCTATGCAAACATGATGCTATATGCTTTGAATTTTGGGTATCATCTTGAAAAATATTTTATAAAAAAGCCAATGCCAATCTAAGTCCTGTATAGCTATAATAGGATATAGTCAATTAAGGCGTTGATTTAAACCAACACACATCACTTAATGTGAGTTCATATCCTGCTCTTTCTTCACTTATTCACACTAGGGTACTCTCCCTTTCCCTGAAACTGTGCTACAATTCTTTGTATTACTCCTTTCCTTCCTCCCTCTTTCCTTTCCTATCTCATTTACACCCTAACATTCTCCCTGCTTCGCAGGTCCCGGCCTCCCTCCACCTAACCTCTATTAAAATTTTAGCCTCATGCCTGGTTATATCTAATACCACTACATACTTGGATCTTTTAACAAAGTAGTGTAAATGATCTTAAATTATTATTACAATCAGAGATTGTGATCGGAAATCGGAATCACAAACGGTTATACAAACCGCAAGATTTTCGATTATAAATTGAATAATCTTGTACTTTCTATCGTATTCTACGTCGCCAATGTCAGTAATATCCCCGTCAGAAGTAAATACGGTGCGCATGGATTTGTTCGACCTACTGCTTGATGATGATGGGAGAAGCTGATATATCGGGTTGACGGCAGGTATAAGCATCTTGGTGAGAATAGCGTCTGTAGGCAGGGTGTCCTCTGAAGACAAGGGAAGATTGATGACTTTCCTCTTCTTTTCTGTATGAATTTCCTTTGAGATAATTCTTGGTGTCAAAGGGAGCGCCCTTTTAGAATATTTTTTCCTAGGCACACTTTATCTAGTTGCATTTCGATATCTAAAAAATAAATAAATGACTAACACGTAGTCAGATAAAACGTACGTTTATTGATAATAATTTCCGGTCCCGTTATGAGACAAGTGACGGCCTTATATAGTTTCCACCACTCTACAGAAACGCGTTTATTAAAAATAGGGCAAACTATGAATATGTTGTTTCTACAGCCATATTAATGATGGAGTTTACACTTAGCTTAATAATTGATCAGATTTTCTAGAAAATACCTAAGATTACCTAAAAAGATTTTTAAGGTATATTGCGGTGACTTTAGTAATCGCAATCCTAATTAATTAAGGTCAATATGTAGCCAATCAAAATAGAGGTGAATAACACGGTAATTAAAGTAAACATAAACAAGCAAATGTTTGGAAAAATGTTCTAGCTGAAAACATCCGACACTTTTCAAGGTTTTAACAATTTTGTAGCACCAAGAGCAACTGGAATAAAGACTTGGTCCATACCCCAGCAAAGCATGCACTGCACCTAACATATATTATAAAATTTATTTTTCTACACACAAATAAGTTAGCAGTTAAGATTGTTGTTTTAATAACTTTATAATGCACATGTTTATCAGCAGAAAAGATCATATACTGTGTGCTTTTGTTATGTTGAATTAGATCTGGAATGAATCAAGAACTAATTGCAACATGTAGTACATAAAAATCTTTGATATCTCGGATTAAACATTTGGTTTTTTAATTACTGTAACTATAAAAGATAGCAAGCTGTGTTACC
>NAOQ01000846.1:14332-24747 GCA_002751075.1 Ichthyophonus hoferi
ATAGGTAGATACATATGTACAGGTATAGATATGGGTATAGGTATAGGCATATACATATACTTATACAAAAAACTTGAACCATGACTTTAAACCAATCGTTATGAGGCCTGTTCTTATGACATCACCACTAATCCATTTGTACCCTCCCTATCATGTATTAAATTTAAAGGTTCCATGATAGTGGGTCAGCAGGAAAAAATTGGTATTTCTTATATCCATTACCTGGAGATTGATTGGCAGCAATTTTTTTAAAATATCAATATAAAAAATATAACCAGATGCAACAAAGTAAAAACAAACACAAATATAAACCTGAAAAGTAAAAAAAAAAATATAAAATGAGAAATAAAGAAAAAAATATATATTATGATAAAGAAAGGAGACCAACGCGAGGTATTAATGTTATAAGTTATTATTGGCTCAATATATATACCACATGGCCGTGTATATGTATGAATAAAAAGCAATAATACTATCTGTATACCGAGGTCTACAACCATAAAAACAGATATAAATATGCCAATAAGACCTACCTTTTAACTGGCTAATATCCTGCAGTAGTTGTAGGAGGGAGGGAAGTTCTACGTTGGCCTTGGTTGGTTGAATCATAACATGTACCTCGGTGTTCCAATCAAGTAGTTTCCCGTCCCTGTAACAATATTAAAAAGTGGTGAGGATGAGGGTGAGGGTTGGTGTATCACCGTGAAGTGTGTATCTGTCTGACATCCTATATCTTATAGTTATTGTAGGTATAAGGTCTAAAGTATACTACCTTGTGTATATATGTATATATATACATGTGTGTGTGTGCATCAAGCTGATTAATATTGGTTAATAAAGAAACTTGTCAAGATAAACCAATTGAAATGGCTAGAATAACTGCAACTATGACGACCCTCCGTTGTCAACATGTAGATATGATAGATAGATAAAAAGTTTGATACTACGGTTTTATTTAAAACAACCTTATAATAAAGAATACCACACTAATAACAACACGACCTTGCAGGCTAAACTATATTTCCCTTCCCTTCATCCCTAATCTATGACGGATGACCCTTGCGATGTACCCCTCATGTATATCTATATACATAGCGGGTAGGGACCGACAAAGTATTCTATAAATAAATTATAAACATATAATGTCCAATCAGTAGGCTTACACTATACGTGGTGACGTATGTTGTATCTCTAGCGAGATCCCTGTGGTAATCGTAGCTACTTCACGATAGTCGTGCCTTACTATACCCAGGAATAAGAAGGTTAATGACTACTAATTAGCTACTAATTAATTAATAATTAAATGATAATGGACTATTAATGAACTATTAATTATGTATACTAAATCTGTTTAAAATACACACGGTAGAATATATACATACATACATACATACATACATACATACATACATACATACACACACACATACCGTCCACAGACACAGTGTCAATAAGCAATGCCAAAGTACACTGTAGATCAGAGGTGGCGCCATCACGGCGTCTCTCCAGACCATATAGCTGTACTCCAGATTGTAGCTGTAGGGTCACCTCTCCGCCCTGCTGTTATAGGCAACATGTTAATGTTATTGTGGTTTATAGAGGGATAGGGGGCCCATTCACCACTTGCTACACCTGGTGTACTGAACAAGAAAAAAAGTATTTATGTATGAAGAAAAAAATATGGGTACAGGCAAAGAGAGAAATTGAAAAAGAAAGAAACCTTATCGTAGACAGAGAGTGTGCTATGTGTCTAGAAGAAAGAGAGAGATCTCATAATGGTTTAACATTGATATCAACTGATATGGAAAGATAAGCAAACATAATGTGCATACAACCTATACATATATATATAGTGCAATTACTCACTGACAAATAGCCAATGATATACAGGCCTAGCGCTAGAACCTACCTCAGGTAAATCCACTAATATTACAGTCTTGCCAATGCTCACTTCCACTCTCTTAGCCAGTTGCTTCACAATATAATTCACAGCGCGCATTAGTCTCCCTAACTTCTTTGGAGTCAAGGAAGATTTTGACTTTGACTTGCCTTTCTTCAATGGTGTTTTGTCAATGATAGGGGAAGTTGTAAGAGGCTTATGCTTATCAGATAACACGGTAGTGATCATAGAACACTCCCCTATATCAATGCTCAGGCAGTATATATCGTGCTCTTGGGTGACACGTAAGCGGATGTGTTGGATGAATATCTGGGGAGTAGAGAGGGCCGGGAGGATTAGTAACCCGCGGTGAATAGGGTCCAACAGTACAATAGATGTAAATTTTCTGTGTGTGTATGATGGTATAACAGTGTGGTAATATGATAGTATAACAGTATGTATGATAGTACGATATTGTATTCGTACAACAGTATGGGAGTATTATAGTATGGCATGATATTATGTATGTATGTATGTATATATATATACCTGTCTGTATAATAGTCAGTAAATAAACCTTACACGCACTACCCACCCAACCTACTTCTTGGTTTGTAATGTTATTTCTCAACATTAAGTCGGCCATGCCAAACCATACCCAACGAAACGATACAGTCCATCTGCAATACGGGGCTAGATGGCAGAGGAAGCTGTAGGGTAGATATAGATATATGTTATTGTTGTATTACTTGTGCTATACATATATATATATCTTATTCTTAGCGTTTACTCAGTCATTCACATTGTAAGTTTCCCAACGTATTCGCACACATGATACCTCTAAAACTATACACGGCATTATATAGGCTGATCTAATTAAGTAAATATTAAATAGATGGCTTCATTGTATGTTAATTCAGAAGTAAACTGTACTATATGTACATATGATGCAGTGTATTTCATTTAAAATATTTTAAATAGCCTATATTATTGGATGAATTATGAACTGTAGTAATGATGTATACGTCATAACTTAAACATGACGTCATACCCTCCTTAGTTATTTAAAAATTAAAAATCAAAAACTGGAAAACAATCAGAAGATAGTGAATAATTAATTCCTTATTGGTGAAATAAATCATGAACATAATACAGGGAGATATACACTATTGGCTAAAAATCACACAAGCCGTTACCATAGAAATAATAAAAATGCATGATGGTGTGACCACAATTTGTCGTAAATAATTGGTGTAAATTAAGTAAGCCCATCAACGTGTTACTCAATCCTTTGCCATGTGTATAATGTGCAAAGCTAGCCAAAGAGGTGTCGGAATATGTCAGTTGCCTAGCAACGAAGTGTCACTATTATAATCATATCTGATTGTTTCTGCTAATAACAGAATAGCATAAATTTCCCTAACAATTATTACCATAGCAACGTATATGAAAAATGTGTGATGAGTCATGAGGAAAGATAATGTCAGTAGAAAGAAGAATTTTTCAAATAAAAAATAGCAGTAATGATAATAACACTGCCCATAGCAACATCAACAATTTTCACCAACCTTGGTATGGCAAACAATAAGGCAATGGTCAGTAGCAACAACCATATTGCCATAACAAACAGAGAGCCAATAGTCATCTTGCTAAGAACATGAAACGGTGTCCCCTGTAGAGAGGGATGTTGATAGGTATAAGCCAATCACTATCGCCTAGTACTATAAAGATATATATGTATATGTATATGTATTTGTGGTTGTATTGTACCTATGAAGAGGGTGTTTTCAGTTAGTGTAAGGATTAAGAGGTTTGTGTATTTCAATGTTGTATGAATTTAAACGTGGTTATGGGCCTACATGTGAAAAGGTATCCGGAATTCAAATATATAGTAAATTATATAATATATGTATATATATATATATATAATAACTTAGCACTACTGTGTAGTACGTATAATGAAAGATAAGAATAAAAAAAGATAAAAGTAATAAGAATAATAGTTACAGATAACAGATATACAAGCAACAGTGCTTTAAACAATAGGGATAAGTACACTATATTAAGTATTATTTTTATGTCATTTCCTTGGTTCCTTCTGGCAGTACAGGTAACTGTAGTATAAAGGGTCGCAGAACATTAGCACATGCACAAGATACCTTAATAACAAATAAGATTGTGACTAAGGATGTTTTAAAAAAAATATGAGATTGTTTGGAAAGAAGAAAGGGTCGCTAAGCTCTGAAGGTTTCGATTACTACTTTTTGTGGGTTTTTGTTTATGTTTGTAACGTTGCAAAATTCTGCCTTCTACCTATTACTATACTTACTAGAGTTATCCCTTACAGGGAATATAGACAACCAAGAAATAGATAACCAATAAACAAATACAAATATGTCATAAGATATTAATTGCCACTACTAGAGTTTACTCTTTGTTATTTTACTGTTACTAATGTTACTAATAAGTTTGAAATATTTCCAATTCCTGTCCAAGCCTGGTAAATATTTATTTACTAGCCAATCTCTCTAATGACGAATTACTTTTATTGGTAGAAAATGATAAGCAATGCCTGGATTATGTTTTGATTCGGCAAGCGTTGACTATAAATAAATTGTTTTTCTCAAAAAATGCGAATAAACTACCTTAATAAGAAAAAACCCAATAGAAATATGTTAAAGATATAATGCAAGTATAATAACAAATACAATAAAAGCCTAATATAAAATGCAATCATAATAAAATAAATATACATTAAAAAAATGCATAAAAAATACATAAAAAATATATGCAACTTTATTACAATGAGAGTGAAAATAAAATAAAATTGCATTACAATGGAGTCCTGCGGAATTTTTCATTCTATATATAGCTTTGGGCGTTTTAAAGAAATCTGGAGAATTTTAAAAACTAATGGGAACATAAAAAGCATAAATATGCCAAACCTAACCTATACCCAAAATACTGGAATGTGTGATGTGTAACAAAATTATTAAATATACATCTAACCCTGTGTATTGAGCTATATTTAAATAAAATAACACCACATTAAATAACAAAAATAAAATACAATTGTATATAGCAATTAATATCAAATACATCAATATTCAGTATGAAAAATACAACTGTAGGTTTTAAACACTTTTATTCTTTGATTGAAATGCTAATATTATTTATAAAGATAACACAAACGGTTATACATCTACTTCTGAGTATTAAAATCATTCCTAAACGTAAAGTGTTCTTTAGAAATGAATTTGGTAGTACAGGATATTCTGTTCATATAACATATATGATACAATCTATAAAATATAATATAAATAGCATAAACTGTTATTAAAAAGAATATTTGGCTAAATTTAGATATCTCTTTATACACCTATAATCATTTAATATTACTTGCAATTACTACTGCACATGTAGTCCGGCAACAGCAGCAACCTAAATATGTCAGTCAGAATACCGCAAGACTATGCCAACCAATGGCCGTGATCCAACTATACAATAAAGCATTCCAGATCATAAGTATCTTGTTAAGCCATCAGCCAATAACGGCCTGCCCAACTAACTGCATTTTCCTAGCTTTATCGATATTATTAACCTACCGCTCAATCTCTGCTAACTTGCTGAATAATAAAAATTTATCCTAGAATAATATGTACCCCGTGTATGCAAAGGTATATGTTAAAACTAATTGGATGCCAGGATCATAGATTACTCATTGATCAAATTATGGCAATGCGTGATCAAAATCATATTCTATCTTCTATGGCTTTGACCAATGAATTACTCCTGTCATTATCATCCCAAGCACAAGAGATCAAATTCATCACAAACTTACGATCGCACTCCGATCACTAACTTATCACGTGCACAGGATTTACAAAGTCGACTCATTACGATACTCATACGATATCCAGAGGCGGTATCATTGAATCCTTGTAGAACATTTTTCTAGGTATATAGGTGATAAAATATTATATACATTATATATTATTATTACATACATACAACCTATATTAAGGCAGTATTAGTTTATCGCATAACCGCACGGCTAGTGTTAGAAGTAATTACCACATAGTATATCAACCCTTAGCATTTGAATAATAATATTCCAACTACTAGCATAGCTAATTCGATTTGAATGTTAACAATTATTAGTATATCATAGTTAACTGAATACGACGCAATGCTTAATTAGAGCACTTCGGAGATTATAAAAGTTCTAGCAGTGCTAGTATTTCATTATAGTCTAATCTCGAAATACGGTCGTCTACTAATGATCTTAGATAAAAACGTACGACTTTCGTGTGCCCAGTATAGCTTCTGCTTTATTTTATTTTATTGAGTTCTGTTATACTTGCAAATTATCAGGTTGATATTGTTTCTAAAGTACGAAGGATCTGGTGTCTTATACCAATAACATTAGAAGGCTCAAACAAAGCCTTCTTATGCTTTCTAAACATAGCATTTTATATATAGAATACTTCAAGACTTGGCATTAATTAATTAGATAATAATAGCTATAGTTACTTTACTATACATGTGGCTATACTTAATTGTTAAGTGGTGCTAATTATTGGTGTTATAAGTTCTAACCGCCAATGATATTATAGCCAATTATGTTATCCATCTAACTATTGTTTTACCTTATTGGTCTGAGTTTCTAGATCTATGTTACCCGATTCAACACATGCTAGATTTGGCTCCTACGTTTTCTTTGTGCAGCCCTAAAAATGGCAATTTAGTATTGTAATGTAAAACAATAATCTTTTAATGACGTATATGTATCTATATTATTAGGATGTGATCCAGTGGTCGGATCAATGCTGCCGTCTAACTTGCATTTGTCCTGTTAAGAGTCTACTAAAATTGGCATTTTTTAATTGTGATGAGTGTGAAAATAAGCAATCTTATAATGAATTTTATTGCAGACAATAGATCAGTTCAAAATGTTAAGTCGCAACATAAAATAAAACGTGTATGTTAAGATTATGATTTTATTAAGACGGATTAATTCTAGTCAGAAATATGTTAACCATAGAACCAAGCCAGTTAATTATACAGCTTTACAGACTTGGTCAGAAGATTATTGATCAATACCATCACTACTCTCTGTGCGATCAAACCAACTAACCAAGGTTACCCATTAATTATCCATCTTAGAAAAAAAGAGTTTAAATTACTAACAAAGCATGAAGAATAAATCCTTTGTCTGGAGGAGATGGGTGGCGCTGAGCATAGACCATGAAGACATCGGCTCTAGACCTGATTTAGATGGGAAATGTGAGAATTGTAAGGACTAACACATCCGTACTTATAAAGAGCTGTTCATTCACTACAGACACTGCATGTCTGTCATTAAGCTTAGATAGAGAGCCTGGTAGTAGCAGCACTGATTTCAACAGATAGATACAGTTGTAAACAGAGAACTTGATAAAGGAAAAAGTGTTTTATTTAGGGTAACTTCAGAAAAACAAGAAGCAGGTCCTGTCACAAACAAAACCCTTGTGTACTTTCTAAAAACAGTATGCTATATATATATTACTTAATACTCTAATTATTAATTAATTGGTTAATTTAACGAAGGTTATTTATAACTTAATATTAAACAATTAAATATGTTAGACTATATCTATTTTATGTGGATCTGCATCTATATATGGCAACAATAACTGTATCCTCACCCATGGCATATATTTAGCTATATATATTATTTGATAATCTACTTATTAATGAAGTAATACGTTTAGACTATAATAATATAATCACCATATTTTATTGTCTAGAATATAGTTCTTTAAACCCGACTCTAAATAACATTTTAAATGATCTTGTAGCATGCAAAACCTAGTTTAAATATAAGGAAGAAAATGGTATTGATAGTCAATAATACGTTGTCAATGGGTTTCTGTTTGACTAAGTATGTGTTAAAGTTGAAAGTTAAATTTTTTGTGGATTAAAATAAATTAAGTTTAAAAGATGATTGGTTGTTGCTTATTTACATGAAAGCTATGCAATATTAATTAATACGTTTATTCCGGAACACTTAACTGTCTAACATACAATAGTTAGGAGGGACCCACTGATAGTGCCACATAGATAATTCCATTTTGTGTAGAAATTGGTAAATTTATCTATAGTAAATGATAGTTTCTATTGATCGAGGCTAATCAGTATTATGGTTACAATCTTGATTTATGGTAGTAATCGAGGATAGTAATCTTGAATAATATGGCAGATAGTTTACTCAACAATTTGTTTATAATCTCTGATGGCCTATGTAGACCCCTCTTTGGAGTTGAAGAGCATGTGTAGATTTTCTTCTTTACTAGTCTCTTCTGACCCTGTGCCATTAATTTTTGGACTGGTGGAGATGTCGTTTTCCTCGAGTAGTTTCCTTTATGTGAGCTGGTTATCATTCGATCTGGGGAAAACCGGATGTAGAGTTACTTCTTCTCCTTCATAACTACAGATCCTGACTTAGTAGTTGTAAATGCAGATGATTTCTTTTTGTACCTAGCTACTGTCTGACAAGGTTTCTCTTGTCTCTGTTGAGTCATCACTGTTGCAAACTATACTCAGGGTTTGTACTTAAGCTTTTATTTTTTACAACTTTTAAATCAGGATCCAGACTAAGTCCGTGTATGTTGACTAGATAGTCGTTGGTTGAGGACAGCCCCAGTTGACTATATGATAACCATTTGAGTTAGACATATTACCCAAACGGAACTCAATATGACTGTTCTGTAGCACATTGTCATAAACAAGTCAACTAGTAATCATCAAAGGATCCTTCAGGACTCTATATAGCACATGTGTATCATTAATCACTATGCGTGTGATTCAAATCAAATGGCCAAATTTATTTAAAAACAATGGTAAATTTACACTATTGAGTGCACTAAACATCTAGTCCTACTTAAATACAATTAGCGATATCATAGCATTAATTATTTATCATTAATTATTGACCAAGTCTTAATTATCAATTCCAATTGAAACATCACGATAAATGCTTTTTAACATATGGAGGTTTAATGCTATATAATCAATGAACATTTGGATAAGTTAAACCCTTGTAGGGGCTGAAATATTTGAATAATGAGCCTCAAGTATAACTCCACCAATTAGTTAGCTTAATACATCATAATTATGAGTAATAAAACACATGATCCAGATCTGGTCTGGAGCAATGCTTATAGTTTATTAACATCATAAACTTTATTCGTCACATATAGATTATTCTAGTATGCGTAGAAATTGATAGTTTCTAGTGATTGACCCCAATCTGTATTATTATCACAATGTTAATTTAAAGTAGTAATGTAGGATGGCAACCTTTGCATCATCTTGAATAAATATTACAATTTTAATAAGCTATATAAGCATGTTCCAGACCAAATCTGGATCATGTGTTTTATTTCTCGTAATTATGGTGTATTAGTCTAGCTAAGTAATTAAGTTATACTTAGGGCTCAGTCTATGTTAGACTTTGGAGCATAGTTTAAACAAATAGTTAAGTAAACTCTCCGCAACAGATAGTTTAGAACAGGAGATCAAAGGAAAAAAGGTGATAAGTATAGGAAAGATTAAAATAAAATAAAACCAAAACAAAGTAAGAGACCGTTAGGGAACTGAATGAAATAAATAGAAAGGTATAATTTCAAAGTGTTGAACAAGCCTTTCGTTGCTAAGAAAAGGTGTGGATAAAAGCACCCAACCAATAGGAGTGTTCCGTGATGTAAAAAAGTAACTATAGCAGATACCAGACACTTAAAAGATCCTAACAACTTCCTGCCAACTATTATATATGCCTTTTATTCCTCCCCTTCCTCTATCAGTTGTAAAGGTAAACTATATAATATCTCCGCTGGGCTGTCTCTATCTCCATGAGCAATGTCCTCTCTATTCATTGGTGACTCGGGTGCATTAGGTATACTCTCCCAATCAGATATGATAAGGGAAGCAGGTATCGTCCTGCATCTTTCTTCTTGAATAATTAACTATGATTGGCTAGTGGTCAGCTAACTGGGACATTGGAGATGGTCTTAGGGGGGTTAAATATCTGTGTACTATGTATGGTTCATACGTACACTTGTATGCTATACATATATTTGTATGTATATATATATTTGCATAAACAATTTTCGATGTTATCTCATATACATAATATAATGTCATTTTGCAAGTACATAAATGCATATATACATAGACACATGCATAACATACATACATACATACATACATCCATACATAGATACATCTATACATAGATAGATAGATAGATACATACATCTATACATACATATATATTCATTATAACTGGATATTAAGGAGCATGTTTAGCAATAGCAAGGCGATACATAATTCATATTTCTACCAGTGTATTAATATATAATATATACAATCCCTCCCTTCATCACTACCTGTTCGCTATGCTCCGCTGTCCACATGTCATTATCATCATTTAAAGAACACAGTTTTGGGGTACGCCACGGAATAAGGTCTCTGTATGTGTATGTAGTTATATGTA
>NAOQ01000847.1:11725-25969 GCA_002751075.1 Ichthyophonus hoferi
TCAGTCTGGGAAAGGCTCTTCCAGATTATGGCGTACAAGACTTCATAAGGGAGGCAACATGTCTTTAAGTTCTGAGGAATCGTGTGCATTTAAATCAGCCTTTTCATCTCCCGCACCAGCTAACAGTCCACTTTATAGACCGGTAGATTCCAGCTATGACCATTTTACACCACCACTTTCCCTTTCGTCTACACCGTCTTTGGATTCATTTAATAATAGCACCTTAAACTCTACATTACAGGGGTTTTTGGTGGACAGTATGTTTGACACAGCTTTAGACTGCCAAACATCCAATCCCTTTCTTGACCTAATAAGTTCAATGCCCAATGATGATCTAACCACATCCTTAGCAGTAAAACCCTCCCTGGCAAAGGCTCCATCTGACCTTTCAACATGTAGTACTGAGGTAGATACTGAGCAGTACATGAGTGATTTATGTTTTTCGACACCTGAAGAATGGCTCCTATAAGAAAATTTTAAGACAGTTGCATAATATAGACAAGAACACAATCATAGAGAGAAGATATAGTACAAATTAGCTAGTTTTGTAAAATATACATCTAATAAACACTAATATACAAAAAGCAACCGAGGTGAAATTGACATAGTTTTTTAATTTGTTGCTTAAATTAGTCAAGATGCTTGACACTGAATATAACAAATGAATTACTATATATAATAAATTAGTTATCTTTTTGAAGTGGCAACATGTATTTCATTAGTATATTCTGATTTTTATTTGCTTGTGCTTACCTTTGTATGTTTTAATATAATTCTTTTTTTTGGAAATAAGTTGTTGCGCAGTCTAGTTAATAATTTTTCGTCTTAATTTGTATGATATCTAAACGTAGGTTAAATGTTATGAGACTCTTTATCTCACTATTCTTAGAATTTTACTTTTATATCATTTTCAGTGTGCTCTCCTTAGTAAAGATTATGCATTTTGACTACTAAAGTGCCATATCAATAATGATATACCCATGTGCACCTACTTGTGGAATGATATCTGTTCTTGTAAACAACATCATAATATGATATTTTATAAAGGATAACGTTGATAAGTTATTTGTTTGGTAAAAATACAGAAATATGAATGATACTTTAATGTTTAGCCATAAAACAAATTACATAAACAAAAGCATTTTTTGAGAGTGTAAGGGGAAATAACTATATAGGGAGTACCATTCGTATTGGTAGAGGTTAAGAAATACGATAATTGCAATTTTTGACTATGGTTTAATAAAACATTGTATTTGATATGTCTATATTTGAGAAGTGGGGGTAATGGTGGAAATACTTTTATATACT
This sequence comes from Ichthyophonus hoferi, assembly GCA_002751075.1. Classification (NCBI taxonomy): domain Eukaryota; class Ichthyosporea; order Ichthyophonida; family Ichthyophonidae; genus Ichthyophonus; species Ichthyophonus hoferi. The sequence goes on from NAOQ01000847.1 coordinate 13,034, forward strand.
TATATATACTTATATGATTACATGTCTACACCATTGTTTATTGTGTAAATAATATTTGTGTTTATACAAGTATGTACTGATGAGACTTAAGTTATACCAATGTATAGGTGCTAACATATTTTCAAGTCCCAAGATATTCCACACACATTCACTTATATTTCAATATATACTCAAACAATTTGGATATGTATATATTTGCAAATTTATTTTCATACAATTATACTTAATAAGATAGAAATACAAGTACACGGACATAAACCACATCCACAATAACAGGTGATGTCCGTCAGTCTGGCATATCTACTTGGGAACGTGTACAAACGCAAGATGCGTTCGTCATACTTTATCAATAAACCCAATAAACATATTACAATTGCTTATTTTAGAGCTAAATAAAGTCTGTGGAATATAAAGTGGAGAGAGTCCATCTTACCATCTTGAATAAATATTTACATAACATTAAACGAGTCCGACGTCTTCTTAGAACAATAATATTTGCCTCAGACCTGTTGCAACTACTCTAGGACTCTAATAAGGAAAAAGACACAGTCTAATTCACTAAGGACGTTGATGAGTACTCTGAAGTTCTCATGTTGAATTGTTATGTACCTGTTTTAAAGTGTATTTGAATGTTTTAAAGTAAAAATATATTTTCATTTATCAACTTATTTTGGGTAGAAGTCCCTTAGTGCATAATGGCAACATCTTGTTAAAACAGGAGTATTTAATTAATTTAAATATTTCTTTATTAGCTATAAACATTTAATATTATTAGTAATTATTATTGCATATGCAGCCTGTAAATATAGCTAGTGCAATCTATTGATGTTAAACGGCAACATAAAATTTAGGATTCTATTAAAATAGAACCAGCCAATGGTAGAGATCCTACTACTATATAATAAGCTATTTCAGATGATAGGTTTTGGGGCCAGATAAAACATTGCGTAGGAATTCTTCCTAAGGCAAGTCCTGCTAATTTATTTAATATTAGGAGTATATCTTATCATATTTGTACTCCGTGTATGCAAAGGAACATATTAAAACGCCCCTTAATTTGGTATTCCTTCTCTTTCTAAACGAATATAGGTAACAAGAACGCTCTTGTCTCTATTTACTATTTCCAACACATCCTTACGTAAAATTTATTACTTTAATGGGTGACAATTTTTATTAGATATTTTTATCGTAGTTAAAAATTGATTACTTGTGTATAGACACATAATAATTTGTCCCTTATTTACCTTAGGTATTTCTTTTTAACGCATGTAAAGAATAATAGATATTATGAAACTAATCTAGCTTTAAGCTAAGTATTCAAATATATTAAGAGTTGTTAATATTACATAGGAATATTCCCTTATTAAGTGGAAATAAACTTAAAATCCAATTATTAGCTTAATTTTTAGGACTATATTAAGCCATTGCTAGCCCAAAAGGCTGTGCACGGAAATAAATTGCTGGAATCAAAGCGTTCCATATCTTTTGTTACAGCTTGTTCATTTATAATATAAGACCGAACCATCAAATAAGAACATGATAATATAAAATATGAAGATAAGATCAGACAATCTTAGTGGGCTTGGTGATCTGTCATGAATCGTACTAGCCAATAAGAATATTTATTATTGGTCCTATTTAGGCTATTGCTTATATCACCTTAAACAAAGATTGGAAAGTGTGAATATAAAAGGAACAAAAACAACGAATAAAGAAATGCTAGTTTTCAGTCGTCACAATTTGCTGTTCTCAGTCGTCAACATCTACTGTTTAATTTGTGCACTTTATATTATGTCTATAATTGTCAAAAAGTTTGAAGTAGATAATTCAGATTCTGTAATAGAACGCCAACTAGTTCAGTCTGATTTGTATTCTTCCAACAATAATAATACCGCAGCTATATACACGCAACCACAATTAGATCATAATTATTACATATACAATATACCGCTGGGTAAGAAGCTAGAAGCTTCTATATCAATTGACTAACAGAGAGAGATTCAAGAGCAGCTAACTAAAGCTTCAGCCTGTCCTCTACTTGACAACTTTCACCTAATAGAACTCAATACAATAGATATTAGTCTTATTTCTAATAATAAATGTTATTTAAGCATATAGTAAAAGTATTCATCTTATAATACGTTATGACTAAAGCCCAAAACTTAAGTTCTTCTAAAGATGCCATTTTTTCCAAGCACAGATTATTACTAACTGCCATCGCACAAGTCTGATTTTTGAGAATTGATAAGAAGATGAAAGTGTAACTTTCAACTAACTGAATAATTCACTGCAGCTAGTAACAATCTTCCCAGCAAGACACCTCTCTTGCCGGATTTAGATCTTGACTCCTCTTTAGATGATAGTCTTAGATCAACAACCCCAGAGGAGCAATCCTCTTTTTACCAAGAATACAACAACCATCAATGCCATATATTATCATCAGCAACAATAATAATGACAATAATGTTATTAATATTATTAGAATACAAATTAAAACGTAATTAATATATACTATGAGACAAGTAAAATGTTCCTAGTAGTGAGATCATGGTAAATTAGTGACATCACATTAGTGATTCATTTGTATGTCACATAGAGTTTGCTGCGTAGAACGACTCTCTAAGTAACTGGTATGTGGTAAATTTTTGTGGTAACTGGTATCTATTAAGGATGTAACTTTATCTTCATCTTATCGTACTCAACCTCAAGTAAGATATATACAGGTCTGAGATGAGTTTCGAGGTAAGTGTTTTAACTGATTTATTCTGTAGTTGTAGTGTAGGCTTAATAATGTATTGAGTATTAGGGCCTTTGTCTCATCCATGATTATTGCAGTTATAAGAGAATAGTGGACATGCCTTGTATGTATCTTGAATTGCCTTTCACATACTAGAATCAGTCATGGAAAAATAATCAAATAAGAATATTTCAAGTTTTCATTGCATTGTCTAGCTTTTTATTTACGATGTATATATATATATATAACATGAAATAGCCATATGAATATAAGGATATATATGCAAGTATATAATTCTTATCATTACGACCATATACCAGCAACTAATAACTTATGTGTTTATTTCATAATTTTTTTAAATACATGTAGATATAAATATGATAACCCATAAAGTTGTCTAAGCTCATCGACCATCTCAATCAATGCATAGAAATTAACCCTATAGAATATTATTGGCCCATAACACTTAGCCAGTAACACAGAGATAGATAAAGGATAGGTCAGTCCCTATTGAATAGTCAAAATAATCTCCTTTTAAAATATATATTAAAATCGGCCTTGCTGTTTTTTTTAATTATAAAAATTATTCATTCGTAATTTCAAAAACAAAATATTATAGCTACAATTTGGGTTTAAATGCATTCAGCAGTGCATACTAACTGTATGTATCCATAGTCAACATTTAGTGCGTAGGTGTACAAAATATAATACAGTTTGAAAACAAAGCGGCTCCATTATCTAAAAGCAGAACACCAACGATATATACAGGGATATATAAAACAAATGACAGTTCTTAATAAGGCTTCCATAGCATGAAATTAGCCTATTAGCCTGTACTAAATATAAGTTAAGAGGGTAGAGGGTATGTCCCCCCTGACTTATAGTATGAAGTCTGGGGTGATTGGGTCAATTGGTGACAACCAGTATGATCTAAATATAGAATATATACAACGGTTGCTAAGATATGTGTCTCTTTGCAATATAATGTATGCACTAGAACGCCACAGGTGCCACACCATGATTGGACCATGAGGGCAATTAAAATTTCAAGCGGCCAATGAGGTAACAGTATCTGGTGCCGCTCGGCAGATGGGGAATTGTATGCTATCTTCATCTTCTGAGGGATTTCTATTGGTTGATATGGAATTCATAGAAGGGTTAATTAGTGTCTGGTATGTGTAGGTTTCTATAAGTCTATATAGTGTAATGTATGCGTGTAGAGGAGGTATATATTTTTATATTGGTGGATGCTTACTGATATCTTTGTATATTGTATGTGTATCATATTTTGATGCAGTATTCAGCCATCCGCGTTTGGGGTAATAGGAATATACGAGACCCTAGGTAGTGTGTAGCCTGTGTATATATGACCAGGCATTGGTCATAGAGGCAGTGTAAGGGAAAAGAGAGGAAAACAATAGATAAAAAACTGTATTCTTGATAAAAAAGGATGGCTACTAGGGAGGTAGAGAGAGGGTAAATGGGGAAGGGGGTAAGCCAATACCTAATGGGTAGCAGCCAATATAAGGCATTAGGACCCATGACCGCTGTCCAATTGTTCCTCCATCCTACATCAAATCCATTGGGCTTCTTGGTGGGCTCAATAAAATGAGGATGGTATTGAGATTCTGTTGAGGATAATTGGTCAGATACAGAGTAGAACCCTTCTTTTTAGCGCGATAAGGTGAAAAAAATAACCAAACAAAAATGGATATTTCATTGTAGAGAAAATATAAATCATTTTCTCATATGTGTATAGATGCAAGCATATATATATATGCCATATGTCAATCCCATTATAATCAGAAACATCTGTAAGCAAAGGTTACGCCTATATTAAGAAGCAGTCAGTTAATGGTTAACGAGAGAGATAAGGAATCAATTACCGATAGTGGTTTGATTTAAAAGTAAAAGTTTAGTGTGGAACAAAGCGAGGCCAGTCACACATAGGAAGAAAATAGCTGATAGTACAAACAGGGCCAGGGAGGCAGTATGTTCATTCGATGCTTCTGGCTGTTAAAAAATAGGAGTGAGATATAGCAATAATACCATTCTCTTACACATAATCCATCTCTAGGTGGGCTCTCTCCTCTCCCTATAATATAAATATCACCCTGATCTAACTTATCCATGTCTTTCTAATAAATGTTATCAATCATATGATGTGTGGGGTAGGTTCTGAAAGCGTATACGTTGATATTTGACTATAAATGTGAAATATGGGTATAGATAGATGCATCAGATAATGTTATAATAGTTAGGGGGGCACTCTTGCATACATTGTCAGACTTATGTGTATATAGATGTTTCCCATATGGCACATGTGTTTATGTATGTATATATGTATGTATGCATATATAAATGTATAGATATATAGTCACATCTAGTAAAATATTTATATAAGAGGGATATTTCTCGGACTATTTATTGTTCGAACTCTATATATATATAAATATGTGTAGGTGGCTTAATACATTAAAGATATATAGATAGATAGATAGATAGATGCATACATTGCTTGTGATGATGTATGCGTATATAATGGTATGCAAGCCTTATGTGTTGTGCCAACCATCCCACCACTCAACAATAGGAATCAACCACAACTACAATCTTATTTTTCCTTTCCCCTTGTCTCATTTCGTAAATATATACACATCCATACAGATACTACACATTATATAAACAAACACACATATACACAAAAAATATAAACCTTTTTAATCACATACCATGAAAACCTGAAGCATAAAAGGGGCTGCTGTGGCCATATACCATATAGTGGTCAAAGACGTAAACGTCACAAATTGCCAAAAGTACCTATGATTGGCTGCGCCTACACAATTGGCTATCCTGTGATACCAGGAGGAGGGGTTACCATGGCTACAAGCGGTATAAATATCTTTGTGTCTAATATGTGTAGTTGTATACGTAATATGTATATGCTGCAGTTTGAGAGGCATTGTAATAGAGGTATAGCTATTAGTATTGTAATGCGGAGATGAGTGTATCCCTACTGGTGTCCATTCCATTTCTATAGAACCAGCCCAATTACAATTTTCTTATTTCTGTCTACCACCTTCCATGTAAAGCCACTACTCAGTGCTCATTAGCTATCACATCCCCTATCACTCACTAGTTCTATATTAATGCATATCTTTGCTAATAAAAATAGACACACTATACACTCTATCTTCGTTCTCCCCTTTTTCTTTCTAAGTCTTACCAAGGACAGTGGTGGTCGTATCGAAGGACACATCTGAAGAAGAAAAGCATATTATTCACAGATAGTATTATAAAGAGTCATTCTGGTTGGCAGCAACTATTTTTATCTCATCCCTGCCTACCCCCATATAACTCACCTATCTTGGGAATACTTAGCATGCCTAACTCATAGATGTATGTGTATTTTTATGTGTGTACATGTGTATGGCACAATACTACCGCAAATTAGATATATCTAATAAATTAGATAAATAATAATCTAGTTACCAAACTATAGCATTATATAGTAACCAATATCTATGCATCCATTTGCCCGCCTGCCTCTATATACTAGGTCTACATAGCTATATCACATACGTATATATATATATACTCTAATGTCAGAAGGTAATATACAACACCATCACACAAATATACATAGACCTTGGTCGTATATATGAAGCTTTAGAACAATGCAGATGCTTATCTACATATATATAATAACACCATAATAAAATCTAAAAACAAAATAAAACAATAGAACGCAATGAAATAAGAATATCTAATACAAAACACTATATAATAATATATCCACATATTGCACTAAACGTCAGCCTGTGCTGTCTTTTACTTACCTTTTACAAGTAAAGCAGTGGTGGGATCTATCTGGTTTAAACAGAACACAGTGCAAACATAGACGCGGAGCTCCACTTGACTATTGGTTAATTACAGTTTAATTGCTAAGTATAAAATATATCATATGCAACATACTATATTGGGCACATGTAAAAAACAATGGTTAATGTACACTTCCTTGTTTGGCTATGTATTATTTGGATGGTTCATTTTTCTAATTTGCTATAATCTATTTATAGATAACCTTTTGCCGTGGTTAAAAGTACTAACTAGTACCCAGCTTTTTCATTCTATTTCTTCCAATCAAAGTATAGCACAAGAATATAAGCCTATCACATCTGTTTAACTACCCTACAATCTTAATCTAAATAATATTAAAAACATCACATAGGCCAATTGATAATATATTATTTTATAAAACACATTATCAATGGCTACACGTGAATGATTATTAATGCCTTATAGCTAGATATTACATATAAAATGCAACAATCATATTCGAATAAATCCGCAAAGACCAGTCTGTAAATATTGTATTATATTGGCATGATATACCCTATTATATTATATTATACCATCATATATATATATATATATATATATATATACATATATATCAAAGAGCTAGTACCATAACAGTAAATATAGGTTGTGAGCACTTCGCAGTGTCCATGATCTCTGTCACCCTCCCTGTGACGTCATCCCTAATGACCTCTCCCTCAGGTACTGCAAACTATATTAGGAGACAGGGTCAGAGTAGGCTACTAAAGATACAGAAATCTATCACATCCTTTTACTATCATTCCGTCCTTATCTCCTTTTTATCCCTAGTGTTATATATGCATTCGAAAATATAATAGAATATAGAATATACTAATCGTTATATTCACATTTACAATTGCATATGTACAACATACTAAGGCATAAATTAATATATATAATTACCATTATTAATATTAAATACTTGTACTAAAATATAGTCTGTTGTTCTTTATCATCAATATTTATATTTTATCTCGTCTATATTTGGCCTAGTGCCAATCACAATATTTGATTATGTAATCTAGAGATATATGCACAAGTACCAAAAAGGATAATTGGTTAAGAGAAACATCTACCAGGAGAAACCTGGAGGAAAAGATGAGGGGAGGGGATAGATGTGGCCCAATTAAAACTAATACAGTCATGTATCTATAGCTGATTGGTATTTAGTCATACCTTGGAAGGGACCACTCCAGGTTCAGTAATAACGGCCATGACGTAAGACCACAATACCATAATATTGAGAAGGTGAACGACAACTACATAGAATACTGTAGGTAGGTAAATAAGAAGGTAAGCAGGTAGGAAGGAAGATAGATAAGTAGATAGGAAGGTAGGTAGGTGGAGATATATGTAGGTTCTGTATGTATGTATGTATGCATGTATGTATGTATGTATGTGTATATGTATGTATATATGTATATAGGTATATATGTATGCTAGAGAGAAACGGGGGTGTGAACCTTTAAGCCAATTATTTATCTTGTTTAAACTAGTCATTCCACCAACCTGATCGCAGGATGCTATCATAATACGAATCTTACCAGTTAATCTATGATAAGATATATACACCATAGATTTATTACAAGACAATCTATTTAGCCATGGTGGATCTTCCCTGACTGTCTTGGTCTCAATTGATATATTGAAAAGAATATAGTATAGAAGGGAATACAAAAGGAAAAGGTACTAAATTGTTAGTGTGGTACTTGTTTTTTGAGAAAATAGACATAGAGATAGGTAATTAAAGGAAAAATAGAAAAAGGACCCTACCTTTACGTACTGTAGATGTCACTAATCGAGCTATAATGTGTGTGCGTGTAGGTATATATGTATATATGTATGTATGATAGGATGTATGTAGGTGTGATTAGGAGTTTTTTAGTGAAATAGTCATGCAAATATATCCGGTTTATAATGTAAACGATGTAGTTGGTAGCAGTTAAACATATGTGCAGGCAGGGATACTAGGGTAGGTACATAACCAATAATAGGGATGTCTGTGCAAATACATAGGTCTATATATAAGTGTATATGTAGAGTGAGGGTCGCTCTATAGCATGCATGACTCACAGGGGGTATGTATATGTGTATGTACACATAGGATGTCATAAATATTATTCTTTTGTCACCCCTACTATCTCATCTTTATAGACTCTTCCCCAAATGCACCAACCTCAAGTAGCAGCCGACAAGACTTACCACATATAATAATTACAAAGTCAAGATAACCAAACATGACCAGGCATAGAGTGAAGGCCACGGGTGACCATAATACGAAGTTAGAAATAAAACCACTACCACGCTGCCAGAAAGGTCGCTTCGTGTGTACATTATTCCTAGTAGAGCCTATCGATAGGGTGGACGGATACGTAGATACATCTGTTGTTGCGCGTAAGGAAATATCCTGACCAGTTCCCTGTGAACCATAGGTGGATGAGCATCGTCTACAGTAAGCCATACTCTTTTCCTGGTATATCAACGGGGTATATATACGGTTATTATCACATAATCCTTGCCCCAGGTCCATTGTTGGAGTATCAATCTCAGAATCTTGTACATATACTACATTTTCAATAGACTGATCAAGTCTAGAATAACAGGAGGCTGACCCTACAGAATGCACTGCGTTGGTACTTGCCCCATCGGTAACATTATAATGTAAAGAAGAAGTATCAGGAGAAGAGTCAAATGCATCGTCACCTATGATTATAATAGGATCATTTAAGAGACTATGAGACATAAGGTCTAGTGGAGGGATAGGTAAGCTTTGTGCTACTTCTAAATAATATTGGTTGTTGTGTAACTGTGTTTGCTTGACTATACACGGCTCCTTATGAAATGAAGAATTGTATTTGGATAGCCTTTCTATATCATTGAGGCTCTTTGACACAGGTACTATTATAATGTCATCGAACATGAAACATGTGTGCTCTGACTCCGTATGTTCTGGCTCCATCATATTGAGGCCAAATGTCCAGTTTAAGTCTGGATAAAAATAAAGAAGGAAAAGTAAATACAATAAAATGATTACACTGCTTTCATTGGCTTTATATAATGTAAAAGATGACCTAGAGCCATACGATTATATAATTGGGTGCAACATCATCATCTGTAGCCAATTGCTTGTCCTATGGCTCATAAGAAAGCTTGGTATGAAACACTTAAAAAGATTATATTGGTCCAGAATAATCTACCTATCTTAATTAGTATTAACTTAAAGACAGTTTAAGAGGGTCTGTAAAGATAAAAGCTAAAACATATAAAACTAATTATTAATGTTACAATTAATTAGCATCTGTTACTTCTTCAGGTTACTATCAAAGGATGTATAATATTACCATACTACAAGCAGGGTAGGACTTAATAGCTTAGTCGTGTGGATCAGGTGCATAAAAGATAAGATAGTGTCAATAGTGACAAAAGGTGCACATTATTGGTATTTAAATATTGAACTTTTCCGATTAGCTTAAATAGAGAATGATCTGGAATTTGGACTGATAGTTTTACGATCGATCTAAAACATAATGAGAGGCCCTGGTTGACCCTGAATATATATGAGGGTTCGTGCTGCATTTTGTATGCATACATTAGTGTTTAAATTGGCAATGTAGTAAATATAGTGGATCAGATATCTTACAATGAATGTATCTTCAGATTAATAATCCCTTCCAGATACTAAGATGACGAAGAGTATCAAATCACTCTTGTAAACAGTCGATAGGCAGATCCATGGAATTCTCTCTGTTTGGGGGTAAGCTTAATCTCAATACACCATTAATTTGTCAACGTCAGTATGTTGTGTTTGTTGTCTAATCTATATTTTGGACAGTAACTGACGATTGCAACCAAAAAATTAGTACAAATCAAAAAGATGCTTACTCTGTCTCACTATAGAAATACGTATTAATCATAACAAATAGAGACTTTTTATACCTAAAAAATATAATATACCCGATATATACAAATTAACACTCTAGTGGTAAGTCAACTAATTGGTTATGCGTATAAACAGACTAGCACTAGCTTATTTATTAATTATTACTATACTTATGTGACAATTGTCGCTTGTATATAAAATTATCCTCAACAACCAAGACTTAAATACTTTAGAATGCCTGGCCTTCTGCTCCAATGTAAACCTGAATTCATCTCAATAATAATCAATGAAGGTTTTTTGTTCTGCTATACAGGTGCTTGCTTTTTCATTTGGTAGGTCATTACAAAAAACAAACTTTCTAAAGCCAAAGATTAATAGCTAGTTCCTTAGATAAAGTTGAATAATATAATATACAACTAGATGTGGACAGCTTATTTTATTCGTATTTTTATAAACATGATATCTGGTGTGTGCGTGACAAAGGTGAGAACCTGATAATTCATGCACTTTTTAACTTTATCTAAATTGTGAATCTTAACGCATAAATCTTTAGACCTTGATATGTATTCTACAAACTGATTTCTTAAATTTGCTTAACTAAAAAAATAGTAGTACATAGTAAGTAAAAGGTAAAATTAACATAAAAGGTTGATGGGGAAATGCCTACACAACTCCCGACTTTCAACTTCTTATACAATGACTCTATGGATTATATTATAGTTATGATATTTTTCCTAATAAAGAAACCATAGCTGGTTTGAAATATAACATGGAAATTTTATCTATTTATTGCTGTTACATTACCAATGGAAACCAATGGGAATAAACTGCATGAAGATTATGAACAAGTTGATAGAATACATTTGACCTTGTATTTTTTGGTCTAGATAGTTTTCAGCTACTTAAAAAGCATGATATTTATTATAAGGAAGGACATGTTAAGAAATAATTATTGCACGCAATGATAATAATTGCTATCCTAGGATATTAATATAAGAAGGTTCATGGCAGACAACGATTCTTATGAGTAACCTATAGACCAATCATTAATAGGGAGTTTATGTTTATACAGGAATAATGTAAGTGTAGAATTAACCACATTAAATAAAATTAACGTTAGTTTATCTTGTTTTGTTAGTAATACCAATGTATTTAATATTTCAACCAGCCATGTCAGTATGAAAACTGGGCAAAATATTGACAGGCAGCGCCATATTTCAAATGCTAGGCAATATTTTCCTGGTTATTAGCTATTTTATTTTAAGCCCATAACCACATAACTGTATTATTTAATAATAATATATGTTAGCAAATAACAATACAGGATTATAGGATAGTAAAATAGTAAACAACAACATGTATTGGTAAACAGTACCACCGGCTAATTATATATTAACATTAACATTAGGAATTTATATGGAATTTCAACGACTAAAAACTGATAAAATGCTTTGTAGATAGCGGTAGTAAATAGCAGGAAATGATAAGAAATAGTAGGAAGTTACAATAAGACCGAGAGTTTGTTATACTATTACTATTATTATACTATACTAGTGTTATATTGCCACTGTAACTTTCCTATTTTCCCTTTGTCGTTCCTATAGGTTCAGGGTGCCTAGTAGCCTCAGTATGATGAATAGCGAAGCGTTAAATAGAAAAATTCTGGCGGGTGTTGGTAAACGTTCCTTGTCTCCTTCAGTTATCCAACAACAGCTACCAAGTGGCCATCCCTACCTTAAACCTACTCCTTTCCAACCATCTCAAATAGGAATCCAGAAGACGAGTACAGGAGGCATTTCTGAGGCTACTCTAATACCGTCAGGTATTTGTAAAGGAGTGTATAACAGGAACACACCCCCGGGCCCCACAAGGCGTTCCCCCACCCAAAAACTGAGTGCGCGAGCCTTTGCACAAATGACATTGTCGTCAGAGGTCACGGTTGGACAACATGTTCAATCTCAACCAAGCCTCCATAGTGAGGGGCCCACCCGGAACTTTGCACCTGTTGCAACGCCAAAAGGGTGTGGTATGGTGTTATAGTATGTTATTGGTTTATTTGTTTGTAATTTTTGAGCTTTGTTTTACGTATATATATATATATATATATGTGTGTGTTAATAGACATTAAGGTATCCTAACACTCGCCGAGTTACGTTTGATTTTAATATGCAAATGTGTAAATCCGATTGGTTATCTATATACTTTACTATATGGGTATATAGAGACAAAAACATTCAAACATGAATGTTAGAATACTTTTAAATGTACACACAAGGTACTGTACTACTTCGATTGCTGTCAAGGTCTTATTGGTATTACTATTATTGCGATTATTATTATTGTTATAACCATTATTACTATTATTATTATTATTACTATTTTAATTATTATTATTATTATTATTATTATTATTATTATTATTATTATTATTATTATT
>NAOQ01000849.1:0-15452 GCA_002751075.1 Ichthyophonus hoferi
CGTTCAATATTGTAACGCACTACGCTATATGAATATATATATATATTTAAAAAACAGATATACTATTAAAAGAAAGAGCATTTACTTAGTAATAGAATAAAGATAAAAAATTCACTAAATTTAAATATTAAGATATATTCTTGTTTTAAGTAAGCATAATATAATATAATATAATATAATATAATGTTTTGAAAAAAGCTATTATTTATTTTTAACTCTTGTTAGTATTCCGATGATTATTAATTAAACAATTAGCATGGAATCAATCTCAGGAATAATCCTTTTCCAGTTTTTATCGATATATGTATATTTTGCTAATAAATATACAATTATTTTTAATTGGCTTAAATGGAGCAAATCTGACTTCTTTATGTTGGAGCATATATAATACGTTACAGGAGGTGACTGCGGTATGACAATGAAAAAAAGGAAGACAGTTAATCACACTGTATGCTAAATGTTCCTGCTCGCTCTTGCACTGACACTGGCACTGGCGACTAGCAACTGAGAAGAAATGTGAGTGTTACCCAGTTGTTTTGCACGTTACTTGGTGTCACTTTAAAACTGGAAATGTTGATAGTTCAAATACAGATTTGAAGACAGTGTATAGGTGTAAAAAAATGTGTCTCTACAGGTAGAGGCTAATGGATGGATATAAGGTTAAGGTAAAGATAAAGTTTTTTGGCATTTGTGGATTATTGACTTTATAGAATTACCAGATTTTGTGGCCATGATAAATTATTTAAGCTTTCTCTGTTATTATATTGGGAATAATACGTAAAGACGGGAGCGTTCCTGGGATTTATATTCGTTTAAAAAGAAGAGAAAATACTAAATGGAGGTGGGTTTTAACGTGTCCTTTTGCATACATGAAGTACATATATGCTAAAACAAATTTTTATTATTGAACATGCCAGCAGGACTTGCCATAGGCAGGATGCCTAAGTATTGTGCTATCTGGACCCAAAATATGATCTGAAATGACTGATTGTATTTGTAGGATCTTTACCATTGGCTGGTTCAATTTTGATAAATCATCTTAGATGGCTGTCTAACACCAATAGATTGCACTAACTATTGTTTCAAGTTATATGTACAATATTACTTGCCAATAATGTTAAATGCTTATAGCTATACAAAGATGCCCAAATTAATTAAATATTCCTGTTTTAACAATAACTAATTACAACTAAGCGAAGAAATACCTAAAATAATTAAATATTTCGGTTTTAACAATAAACAGTTACAACTATAAAAGGAAATACACAAATTAAATATTCATGTTTTAACACTCTCCCTTGGCCTAACCAGATTATATCATTTAAAAAATAAAAAATATAAAGAAGGAATGTAAAAAGAACCTTAACATGGTGACGACTTAGGTTCAGGCGAGTGTGGCTAAATGAACTAAATAATTCCGGAAATCATTCAGAAGTGACTGTGGCATGACACTTAATGTATAAAAAACGAACAACAGTTGACCAAACTCTATGATAAGTATTCCTGCTTGCTCTGGCACCTGGCATCTGGTAGCTGGTGACTGGATGTTGCCCAGTTGTTTTATGTGTTATCTTGATGGCAAGTAAAATGGTTTTGGCATTTGTGGATTAGTGAATTAATAGAATTGCCAAGTTTTGTGACTATGATAAGCTATTTAAGCTTTCTCTGCTACCATATTGGGAATAGTAAGTAGACAGGAGTACTCCTGTGACCTATATTCGTTTAAGAGAGAGTACCGAATTATGAGGGGGTTTAACCTACGTCTTTAAATGCACGGAGTACATATATGCTAAAAAATATTTATCCTTATTAAACAAGTCGGCAGGATTTGTCTTGGGCAGAACGGCTAAGTAATTATCTGGACCTCAAAACTTATTATCTGAAATGACTTATTATGTAATTGCAGGGGCTCTGCCATTGGCTGGCTCAATTTTGATCGATCATCTTGAATTGCCATTTAGCACCCAATAGATGGCACTAGATATTTTCCCAGAATACCTAAATATTCCTGTTTTAACAATACCACTGTGTGGTTAAGACAGAGTTTCTAGTTTTGTTTATCCTATAGTCCGCCACCTGACATGGGTCATTACCAGGGTAACTGCTTAAAATAAAGACAGGATATGTAGATCTACCTTGCTAAGTTCGAAAGGCAATTAAATTGTTATACCATATCTACTATTGGTGCTCTTGATGTTAATAAAATTAAATGACTTAAGATCCAATTATCTTTGTATATATTTATAATATTTATACATTAAAATTCCAATAAGCGAATAACCAAAGCATATATTTGTTTAATCTGCAAATATGTATTGGTCTAATTTAATATAGCCTGTGAGCCATCAATCAACGCTTGGTATATCATCCCTAGGTAATGAAATGCAAATAAATAACAGTTATAATTAAATACCCAATAATGACCTTAAATTAACAGTTATGCAATACTAAAACCAATAATCTAGCAGAATTACGGCCGGATAAATCTATATGGTATGCAGCTAATAGTATAATAATAGTTATTTTATTTTCAGTATTTATTTTTTATTATATTATGTATATTTTGGAATTGATTGGTGATACATATATCTAAGACGCCAATATGGAGGAAAAGAGCGAGACCCCTGGTATGTTTGCCCCTGGTATGTTGATATATATATATATGTATAGTATATTATTATTACGGACATACTACATATTACTGCGTATAAATATTGATATATGTGGGTGTTACAGCGTATATAATATATTATTATGTATAATATAATATAATATAATATATAATATATATTCCGTCATAGCATTATAGTATAACATGTAAATAAAATATTATACAATATTATATAAATAATAATATTATACAAAAATATATTATAGTCTCTACACCGAAGTAGAGTGGTTAGGACTTGGGGAGCGACCGTGAGGAGAATAAATTATAATATATATATGGGATATAGATATATACTTGGCTAGATTTTATATAATCATGCTTATCGTATTCCAGAGGCCAATGCCAATGAGGTCTTATCCGAGGATGAGGTCATCAAAGCCAAAATGAAGCTTTTCTCTAAGATAGATAAGTTAGATATTATACAGGCAGGAGGTAAGTAGGAGTGCATTTTATAGTATATATCTTGCATATAGTATAATGTAGTATATAGTATAGTATGCTATAGTAATGTATTTTATTGTATTGTATAATATAGTATAGTATAATATAATATAATATAGTAGAGTATAATATAATATAATAGAATATAATATAGTATAGTATAGTATAATAGAATATAGTATAGTTTAGTATAGTATAGTATTATATATATATAATATAATATAGTAGAGTATAGTACAATATAATATAATATAGTCAAGTATAATATAATATAATATAATATAGTATAATATAGTATAGTATAGTATAGCATAGTATAATATATAGTATATCGTGTAGCATAGTATAATATAATATAAGATAGTATAGCATGAATAGATAAGTTAAATATTATACAGGCAGGATGTATTGGATTGTTATTTTGTTAATTGTACATGCTATGGTACCTTTATGGTAAATATAGATATGTCTTGTAAGCCTAAGGTTTATTCTACTATATTTCTAAGAATTTTATATAATATAATCTAATACATGCATACATATATACTAGCATGTGGTTATATATATATACAAACACACAAACACACACACACACACACACACACACATATATATATATGCATTTACACCCATTTTTATACACACACGTACACATACACATACACCTATATATGCCTATATACATCTGCAGGTACGGATATGTTAGGTCGACCTGTTGTAGTATTCTCATCCTGTAGACTACCTGGTCCTGGAGTAATTAATATGGATGCCCTAATTGAGTAAGGGGTTAATGAAGTGTAGCCCTGAGATTATAATTAGCGCTTTGATTACTCGTGAATGGCTATGATTGACATTAGACTGATTAATTAATCTAATTAATTACTATAAGTAATAATAGTAGTTTTGACTGTGTTTTAAAATTTATATGATGTACATAAACGTATTTATAGGCAAGTATGCATATACCTATACACATAACTATATACACACTCATACATATACATATAGATATACCTAGATATGCAACTACATATACATATACAAATACCTATACGTATACATATATCACCACCAATTCCAACACTAATATATATATATATATATATATCCTGCTACTAGATATATGGTATTGCAACTGGATAAAGTGGTCGAGAGTGACTACGTCATCGTGTACCTACATGCGGGTATGTCGTCAGACTCCCGCCCTAAAATAGCATGGGTGTATAAAGTATGGCAGACACTCACTCGCAGGTATTTATATGTTATGTTATATTAGTGTGTTGTATTTTATGGTATAGCATTACATTACATTGTATTGTATTATATTATATTATATTATATTATATTGTATTATATTGAATGGTATTATATTGCATTATAGTCTAGTGTACTATATTGTACTATATTATATTATATTATATTATATTGTAGCGTATTGTATTATATTGAATAATATTATATTGTATTATCGTCTAGTGTACTATATTGTACTGTATTATATTACATTATAATGTATGATGTTATATTGAAAATAGCATTCTATTAGCTCACATATAATATATTAATAAATACAGTAAGTATATTTATAATCCATGTATTTTAGTTATATATATATTTACAATTTGAGTGTTATAATTATATATATATACCAGGTCATTGGCTAATATATTCTATTAATAGCTATAAGAAGAATCTTAAGCAGCTGTACATTGTACATCCTACCTTTTGGGTGAAGACCCTGTTTACCCTTACCAGGCCATTTATAAGGTCAGTATTGCTATGTTTACTTAGGATATGATAGGGTAGAGTAGGATAGGTTAAGGCAGAGTAGAGTAGGATGGGGTAGGGTAGGATAGGATAGGATAGGATAGAGTAGGGTAGAGTAGAGTAGGATAGGGTATGATGTAATATGATATAAGATGTTATGTAATCTACGTTCCTACTAGCAAAAGAAAATACAATATCATACACTATCTCCTCTATCTATAACTAACTATATCTACCTACCTCTCTATCTATCTATCTATGCATACCTACATTAGCCCCAAATTCTATTCTAAGATCTCCTATTGTGGATCCTTGGAGGAACTAGGTTGCCACATATCACTCATGTTATTAGATATACCACAGCCTGTAATACAGTAAGTGTATGTGCATATGGGGGATGGTATAATATATAGTATCGTGTATATAGGGTATAATGTATATGTTTATAGTGTATATGTTTATAGTGTGTATATATATATAGTGGATATGTTTATGATATATATATATAATGTGTATGTTTATAGTGTGTATGTTTGTAGTGTGTATATATATAATGTGTATGTTTATAGTGTGTATGTTTATAGTATATATATATATATATAATGTGTATATTTAAAGTGTGTATATAGTGTACATGTAGATGCCTGATTATATATAGTATAGATCTACCCATACAGACAAATACACATGCCCGCACACATATGCATGAACATATACACATATTTGCATGTACATAATTGCACACATACATACATACATACAAACGCACGCTTTCCCTCTCCCTCTCTCTCTCATGCATATACACACAGACATAATGAAAAACTGCATCAGAGATCCAAAGAGATGCTAGGGCCTACTAGTTCACCCAATGGGTAAGATCTATTATAGCTATAACCCCCCCCCCTTGCTTTGAAAATTTAGATTTTATATTTCAAGGAAAGATTTACAGCACTCATACGTCATATGTACGTTATTTTAGGGTGATAGGATATACATAGATAGTACTATAGGGTTATATAATATATATGTATGTCTTAATATATAAGGTACAATTTATAATAGATAATATATAATATGTATGCATTATATATATGTGTATATAATGTATTGTTGGGTATGTAGTTTATAATTTAAGATAAAATTAATATGTATTATATACTATAATATATGTTGTATAATGTATATTTTATAATTTAATATTTTATATATACTTAACAGTATAATATACACAATAATTACCCCCAGACATTTTATCTTTATCAATTAGCACACCCAATTATAATGATTGATCATTTCTTGTACTGATATAGATATGTTTGATTGGTTTAATTAATTTTGAACATTTATAGACCCAATCAACAATTTGGTGTAGCGTTGGCATTTTTGGTAAATGAAAAAGAACCGATTCCATTGGTGTTGCGTAAAGCGGCTACACGAATCGCAAAAGAGGATGGTATGGCTATGGAAAGTTGATGGGGTTATTATAGATTAATTTGTATTATATTATATTATATTATATTGTATTATATTATATTATATTATATTATATTATATTATATTACATTTAATTGTATTGTATTGTATTATATTGCACTGTATTGTATTGTATTGTATTTTTTTTTTTGTATTGTATTGTATTGTATTGTATTGTATTGTATTGTATTGTATTGTATTGCATTGCATTGTCTTGTCTTGTATGATATTGTACTGCCCACCCGGTTGACCTATACGCCTACCACATCATCCCACCTTATCCTACAATATCATGAAATATCACTATAACTAACTTACTATCATGGTGTTCCATAGGCCTTACAACTGAGGGACTATTTAGGCGATCAGCAGGAAAGGTATTGGTGGAGCACATAAAACATTGTATTAACTACGGTAGGTATATGTGTACGTACATGTGTGGATGTGTATATGTATAGGTATAGGTGTATGTGTAATACTAACCTTATATAAATATATATATACCCGATTAGGTATGACAGTTGATTGGGAAGAAATGGATGTCCATGTGGCTGCCTTATTATATAAGGCATTCCTGCGAGAGCTACCTGAGCCATTGCTCACTTTTGAGTTGTTTGATGAGATAATTGCCTATCATAGTAAGTTGGATATATTATGTTATATGGTAAAACTATAGTATAGGATAGTATGGGAGAGTATAGTATAGTATGATACAATGAAAACGGAGTGTTAAATTCTAATATAGACACATAAGGCTAGATAAAAGTATTTACAAGTGTCCTTCCTCCCATCCTGTGTCATATGATGTCATTATGATGTCATCATCCTTCCTATTAATTGATGGTGTGGTGACCTATTCTCTCCAGAAATTCCCGAAGAGAAAAGGGTCCCTGTATTGCGCACCATGATTGACGTAAGTATGACGTAATTAAAACGTAGTGTTAGGGATATCTATCTATATATAGTATGGTGTAAGTATATCTATCTACATTTAGTAATATGATGGATGTATGACATAATTTTATGTATATTATGACGTCCGTATGACGTATACCCTACATTATGGTTACATCACACTCCATAAAAGACATGTTAGCACGTGATTATCCTGGTACTATGTATGATTATCCTGGTACTATGTATGCATGATATTATTTA
Source organism: Ichthyophonus hoferi (assembly GCA_002751075.1). Classification (NCBI taxonomy): domain Eukaryota; class Ichthyosporea; order Ichthyophonida; family Ichthyophonidae; genus Ichthyophonus; species Ichthyophonus hoferi. The sequence goes on from NAOQ01000849.1 coordinate 7,511, forward strand.
ATAACAGAAAATTAACTCCAATCCCACCTTAAATATTTTTCCTAGGCGTTACCCAGTCAAAATCGCGCAGTACTAAAGTTTGTTATTGATACAATGGAATTGGTGGTTAGCCACAGCCAATCAAATCTCATGACACCCAGTAATATGACCATTGTATTTGCCCCTAACCTACTATGGGCAAAGAATCGGGTATGTATGTTTTTATTTAGATTAGATTAGATTAGATTGAAGTGTACTGGATTGGATTAGATTATGTTGGATTGTATTATATTATATGATATTATATATTATATCTTAATCATATCCTCTTTCAACTCATCATAAATAGCTATTAAAATTTTAAAGACTAACCTCACCCAACCATAGGCTGCCACTCTTGTGACTATGAACCACGCGGCCACTTTCTTAATGAGCCTTTACACTCATAGGGCAATATTTAATGGTAGGATTTTATAGGATAGTATAATATAGTCTATATTTTATATTTTATGTCCATTTCTCTCCTATTCTCCATTATTCTAATAACACTTGTTGTATTATTATATTATCATACCATTTGACTATTATACTATTGTACTATTTTACTATTGTACTATTGTACTATTTTACTATTGTACTATTGTACTATTATATTATTATACTTTTGTACTATTGTACTATTATATTATTATATTATTATACTATTGTACTATTATACTATTATATTATTATACTATTATACTATTGTATTCTTATATTCTTATATTCTTATATTCTTACATTATTATATTATTATGCTACCATACCACCATACTATCATACTGTCATATTCTTATATTTTCCTACTATATACCACCTACTATCATATACCATAATATTATACCACTATACTACCATACCATTTTACTAACCTACTCACGTACATACATACAGATACACTTACTGAGGTCTAGGAATTATAACCACCAAATATCAATTGGTTATTAATTGATATTAGATTTTTAAAAAAATATTATTATAGTAATAAACTAATTTAATATAATCCGTATATTATTAAATACAAGTTATAAATATATTCTTATTCATCAAAATTTAAAAGATATTGTACGATTGGTTGAGATGGTATATAAACACTTAAAATTCGAAAAATCCCTTAAAAATGTATCAGTTAGCCTGCGCCAGTAGCTGCGCTTGATTATAGGTTTAATTAATTAATTAACCCATGAAATGTATCATTTCTAGGGCTAGAGTATGTTCTGATTGGTATTAAATTATATGCTTGGATTTTCTTGCGTTTTAATGACAGATTCTCCGCTTTATTTTCTTTCTTTTTTCTTCTTTTTTTTTTCGCAAATGAAAATGTTAATTACTTCTTAATTAGCAATTAGCAAATATTAATTAAGTGATAAATTTTACAACGCTACTATTATGAAGGTATCTTTGTATTTAACTAAATATAGGTATGTTTATGGGATTAGTTTCCAATTATAGAATGATAAGATTGTTAGAACATTTAGTTCACCCAGGCTAATCTCAAGAGATAAGCCCCTGCAGAGGTATATATAACTGAAAGGTAGCCGTAAATAAACGCGAGTTATAGCTTACATAATTTCGTATTTATTTTACTTCTGGTGACAGAAGTACTTAGTGTTAAGACGTAGCAATAATGGCAAGTGTCACCAACTGCAATTTGTTATTCCGGGATATCTCTGCTGCCCAACTACGTATACCAGCAGAGTATTCGGAAATTAGACAATAACCAGATTACAGGTCCGTAATCTGGGGCTAAGCTATATGAACGCCAATGGTGACCTGAAGTAGAGGCTCCAGTTCAAACATACTCTTATGGAGATACGTTAAACAACAAAGAGTTTAGTATGAGCGACTCCACTGCTAATATTCAGAGCATAAAGCGTAGGAATTACAATCTTGGGCGTTGACAACCAAAATACCACATTACCACATTACCAAAAAATACAAGGTTGAACTTTCCGATAGTAGTGACTGGGAATTAGATCACTACATGTGCCTTGAAAAATTAACTAATGTCAAATATTCAATTGGAGATCCCGACATCTTTGGACAAATTGCTAGCATATGATATACTATCATACCATATTATACCATATCCTAACATATCATATACTATTGGAGTGCTAATCTTTGAGATGCTGGTTAGACAGGTTAGCTTTAGCATAGAGATATAATTGGGAGTTTAAAGGTGAAAATATATCGTGCCATTGGAAAACAAAAAGCATAAAATGTCATAAAACTGTGAAAATATCAGTAAACTGTCACAGATTCTGATAGCAGGTTACCATGTTTAATCTCATAATACAATACAACTATTACAAAGCATTCTCTATCTCAGGCCAGCCTGAGTATAAAATAATAAAATAATAAAATAATAAAACACCAACGGAATTACATAATCATATTTTAATCACCTATCCAGTCCTATCCCATTCTATCATATCATTTGGTTGTATAGCTTTACGTGCATAGTATAGTTTGTATACGTATGTACGAGGTGACATTGTATTATAGAATTACAAGAATCATATTATATTATATTATGGTTTGTTATTGAAACATAACTCTATTAACTAAAGTTATATTGTACTATATTACATTATGATTATTGGTCATATCTAGCATAGCTTCCTTCTTATTGGTACAGGTCATGTGCTATTTTCGTTCCTAGCAATGTGTACTTATTTCTTCTTCTTGCGATACAGCATAGCATCCTATATGAGGGAGAGGGAGAGGGAGAAGGAGAGGGATAGTATGTCAGTGTGATAGTATAAGAGTATTAGTAATATATATATATATATGGTATATAGTAGTATAGTTGGTGCTTCCCCAATGACATTATAAACCAAAAATTATAAAGAGCATATACACATACATACCTGCAAATCAAAGCTGAAGTAATTGGCTATTATATCCCAAATCTCCACGCTATCGGCAGGTAAAACACCCGGGTCGTTAAGGACATTATCGTCATAGTGACGTACTAGATCAAGATACTTAGCTCTCCAGGTAGGTTGAGGGAAGATTAAGCTAGACAGGCATATTAAAAATTAAAAAAAGGATCTTAGTGATGGAATTTACAACTATACTATACTATACTATACTATATTATATTATCCTATCTTATCCTATTCTATATTACACTACACTGTACTAAACCATATAAGCCAGGCAGAAATGTACTCAAATACCCGTATACAACTAAAATATAGGTTTTAAAGAGCACAAGTGATAGGCTAAATATAATTTCAGTATTTCCTTTTATAGGTAGGCCTACTTACCGGAAATTACCCCCATTCTCCATCTCATTGGCTGTTCTAATAACAGCCTCCTTAACATCCAATCCCCGACAAGATTCCGGGAGTAGACCGTTCTCACATAGATAATCATACCTAGATCTTACTGCAGTCTCGTAACTTTAATGAGGGTATATGATAGGTTAATATACAATATAATAAAATATAGTATAGTGTAATGTAGTGTGATAGGATAGGATATGATGTAATCATATCTAGACCTTACTACATTATTATAGCTTTAAAGAGGGTACATGATAGGTTAATACAATACAATATAATATAATACCCTACCCTACCCTGCCCTATCCTACCCAGCCTATCTTATTCTATCCTGCCAACTCACTTGGTATTATATGATATGGCCCCAGTGAGGTGTAGTAAATCCCCATAGACTGCATTATAAACCCCTTGTAAAGTATCCAAATTATGTGCACTCTCATCGGTCTCTGTATGGGACAAACCAATTAGTAACTGTATAAAAATATAGTTGACCAACCAAAGCGATGGGCTACATAGGACAGGATAGGGTAGGATATTCTAATTGTGTAGTATAATATAGTAAAACATAATATAACATACCATAACATAACCTACCCTACCCTAACAAGCCACCACCATTAGTCCAATCACACTATTTTATGGCATCCAATCATAAGCCCTTACCATCACAGTAGCCCCAATGACCTTCCTTGTCTGTATAACACCAATTATCAGCCTTGTCTCCGCTTGGTTCAACACACTCTCCTATATACGACTTCCCTTCATGAGTGAACGGGAACATACATTGAGCACCTTCAGCTGTACCACCTGTAGTGCTCACTGCGTATATAGGTTAGTAGGGATAGGGATAGAAATAAGAATAATAGTAACAGTAACAGTAATAGTAATAGTAATAGTAATAGTAATAGTAATAGTAATAGTAATAGTAATAGTAATAATAATAATAATAATAATAATAGTAACAGATAATAATAGTAACAGTAATAGTAATAGTAATAGTAATAGTAATAGTAATGGTAATAGTAATAGTAATAGTAATAGTAATAATAATAATAATAATAATAATAGTAACAGATAATAATAGTAACAGTAACAATAACACTCCTACCATACTAACAATAACAACAACAACGTGCACACCAGAGACCCCTACGTACTCAATGAGTTTCTCTTTTCAAAGTATGGGTTCCAGCCAGGATCGTTGTTAATTTCCATCAAATGTGGCTATAAACCCCTATATATTAGTAATATATCCCCGTAAAATCCGCATTTACATCCCCTTTTTATAATATTTTTTAATATATTCCTATTTTAGGTATCATATGACATCATTATTGCATCATTCAATTCCCTTATATGGGCAGGTCTCAGGTTCTCCTGCAATCAAAATTGCGATCCGTAGAAAAACATTGATAAATAGGGAAGCGAGGATAAAATGATTTAACCATTTTTGCCTAATATATGTTGGTTTGTTTAAACGTATTTGTATATCTGGTAAGATTATTATTTTCAAGCATTAATATGCACATGCTTTTATAGTATATAAATACACACATATATACATACATACATACATACATATACATACACACCTGCATATCTTGGTCATAAACCACATCCACCCCTAGTAGCTGGAAGGCACTATTACAGAGATAGGGATAGTTCAAAGATTTACAACCTGTACGTATATAGGGGTTAAAATGGGATATGATAGTGTAAGAGTAGAATAGAATAGAGTAAGATAGAGTAAGATAGAGTAAGATAGAGTAGGATAGAGTAAGATAGAATAGAGTAGGATAGGATAGTGCATTATAGTATAGTATAGTATAGTATATAATTATTATTACACTACTGTACTATTACAATACTAGACATACATTGTACTATACTATTACACCAATATAGACACACAAAAACCTATACCCATACCTAGTTTGTTACTAAATGCCAGTACTGCTCTCACCATCAAATCTTCTGTTTTCTCCCAGGCATCTCTCCAGATCTCAGGCTCCTGACCAATAAATACATAAGGGTGTATTAATTTTAAATAATATATTAAAATATAATATATTGTAATATAATATAAGATAGTACAATATAATACATTATATTCAATGATATAAAATGCAAATACTAGCGGCCAATATCAGCAAAACCAATACTAACAGATATATAATTATAATTATATATATATATCTATTCCATAGCCCTAAGCCCTAACCCAATCAGAATAAGCACTTTAAAATATACCATACCATATAATCTTAAATTACCAACCATAACTAACCATTTAAATACTTACCATCATATTGGCTAAATCATCCAATGTTAAGCGAAATTTAAATTCATCAATCTGTCTTTCCTTTCTTAATTCGTCATCTTTAGTATCATAAGCTCTCTGTGTAGGTCAATGCATTGACATCGTTATATATATATTGAAATGATTAAACATATTACATTATATTGTAACACATTATAACACACCAGAATATACTACCCTATACTATATTATTCTATACTATACTATTCTATACTGTTACCATACCAGACTACACAGACTATAAAACACTACAATACTTACCCCAGCCGACCCAACTTTATTTGAAATATGAGCAAACTCATCAGTGTAGTTATTATTATAGACTGCCTGCGCTACCTTCACCTATAATCGAGAGAGGGAGAGGGAGAGGCAGAGATTAGCATAGGCATACAGATATATATATATATATGTTATACATATACATATATATTATACTATCTTATATATACTATATTATCCTATATATACCCTATACCTAACATATACATATACTATCCTATCCAATATACCTTATATGTATCTTATATATACTACATATATATTATCCTATAGCGTGTACCTGGCCAGCGGGATGTATATAGATCCTTAGTGGGTCCAATGACGTAACCACCACGTATAATCGTAAATCAATTTTACGCATACCCCCATTAGAGTCAATAAGGAAAGGTTTGTCCACGTATGATTGGATAACACGGGTCTGTGGTAAAAACGTATTGGTGGAGGTAAAGAAAGAAATAACGAATAGAAGGAGAATGTTTGAATTTCACTATTAGATCTTTATATATACATTAAAACTCACTAATGATTTCGTTGGCCCTCAAATATTTATTTTGGAGAAACATACTAATTCACCAATAAATTTTTTATTAGAAGATACAATAAAATACATAAATATTTTATGCCTGTTTAAAGTACCAATGAAATAAAGTTTTTTAAATAAATATTTGATTACGTATACAGGGTTATTTTTAGCAGACCAATGAGTCGTTAATAACTGGTAGCAATTGCACGAATCATTGGGTAAACTTGTATAAAGATATTTCATATATTATAACTATATATGACGTCACAGACGACGCATTTAAATGAAGCCTCCAATCGTATACAATATAATAAGATACTATAACATAACATACTACAATACAACATACTATAACATACTACTACATAACATACTAAAATATAACATACTACAATATAACATATTACAATATAACATACTATAATATAACATACTACAATATAACATACTATAACATAACATAGCTCATATCCTTAATCCTATTCAAATTCGCAAGATAAATATGTATTGGAATTTTAGGCGAAAATATAGTAAAATAAAGGTCAATGATTAGACAAAACTAATATAAAGCCCCTACTAACCTTAGTGATATCCTTCTTTTTCAGACTTTCCACCCCAGGGTATATTTCTATACCATGACCAGATGATTCGCTTGCTAATTTTCCAATCCAAACCTTATCTATAGACCGCACCCCGCACACCCAGATAGAATATGTTAGTATAGTATAGTAGAGTGTAGTGTAGTGTAGTGTAATATTGTATAGTATAGTAGTGTAATATCGTATAGAGTAGTGTAGTATAGTATATTGTAGTATGGTATGGTATAGTATAGTTCAGATAAATTTGATAATGTGTATATTTAAACTCTTATCCAAAGTTAATTATCTCTTACTTACGATCTTAATGTGGTAATTAATTAACCTTATATAGACACCAGCAAATAGAAATATACCTTTATGCAGACTAGCTGTCTCAATTAGTTGAGATGACTGCTCGGGTATAACAAAACAATCTAGGAGACCAGCACTATAGAAGGATGGTATAAGGATGGTATATGATAGTATACGACAGTATAGGATAGTATAGGGTAGTATAGGACAGTACAGGGTAGCATGGGGTAACATAGGGTAGTGTAGGGCAGTATAGGGTAAGTCAGTGAAAGGTAGAGTAGGATAGGATAGGGTACGCTATAAGATATATATATTTATATTATAGTAAAATATAAAGCAGTAAAATATAGCCCACTGGCAAAATACAATACCATTCACCACACTATAATATAAGAGCATACCAAACTGTACTATACTACAACATAGAATAACATTATAACACCTACATAGCAGCAGGATTATCCTTATGACGTCGGACAAAGGACTGAGTGTTCATACAGAACCTATCTTTAAAGTACGATTCTTGGTGAACTCCTGGGATGAAGTTGACGACTTGTCTAAGGAAGGGGAGGGATAGGCAGGTGTGAGATATAGTAGGATATAGTAGGATATAGTAGGA
>NAOQ01000850.1:4850-22144 GCA_002751075.1 Ichthyophonus hoferi
TCTCCTATACCTTATACCCTATACCTTACACCTTATATCCTATACCCTATACCTTATACCTTATACCTTATACCCTATACCTTACACCTTATATCCTATACCCTATACCTTATACCTTATACCTTATACCCTATACCCTAACCCCTAATCTACCTATAACCTGTTACTTTACTTACACATACATTATAACCCCATTATTATGATTGGTGTGTTTTTATTTTATCTTCTTTTTTTAATATTCTAATATTCCGGTAACTATATCACAAAGGTCATATGGGTGGATAGAGGGAGAGATAGAGATTAGTACTTAAACTATAATTATTTATAGTATAGCAAGTATCATTTCAACCAGGAATATGTTTTTCATTTTCCCCTTCTATTCTATCCTATCTTGTCCTTTCCTGCTCTACTTTATTCTATTCTCTCCCATTCTATTCTACTCTCTCCTCTTTCCCTTTTACCTATACCTATGCCTATTCATATACATATACTTATAATTATAATTATACCTAGGCCTCCTACGGAGTAGAGGATCCTGAATATGCCGTGTCCCAATTGGCCCAGACAACTATGCGATCAGAGATTGGTAAACTGCCACTAGATACAATGTTTCGAGAGAGAGATCACCTCAATACATCTATTGTACATTCGATCAACACTGCTGCGTTAGTATGGGGGATAAGTTGTCTACGATATGAAATTAGTAAGGATACTGCTGTGTGTGAATGTAGGCTGCGGGAGGGTAGGCTAGGGCAGACTATTATAGATACGAGATCAACTATACATACATACATCTGTTCAGAGACACGCACATGCACCACACACTGCAAGCATTATTGGTATTAGGTTAACTATAATCACATACACAGGATGTAGTTGTAGGTTATAGTTTATACCCTACCCTACTGGTCCATGATAGGCCAGTGGAATTAGTCAACCTATAGATAAGCATGTCTTATTTATTTGTTGGTTGTTTGGTTTATTTTTTTTACTAATTAATGAATTACCACGTGAATGTGTAATATATAGGGGATATTCAGCTGCCCGAGCGGGTAGTCGATGCCATGCAGATGCAGGTGGCGGCCGAGAGGAAGAAGAGAGCTGCCATTCTAGAGTCTGAGGGTGGGTCAACCGTGTATTGTATATAGGTTATATGTGTTTATGGTATGCGAGTATAGTGCTTTAGTATATATTATATGATTCCTCTATTATAGTAGTATGGTAGTGTAGTATGCTATTATGATGGAATGGCAATATAGTATGGTAATGGTATGTGACTATGGTACTGTAATACTACAGGTGTCAGAGAGTCAGCCATTAATGTGGCCGAGGGTGCCAAACAATCTAAGATCTTAGCCTCAGAGGCCGAACAGCAGGAACAACTAAATCATGCACATGGTAGGTATAACGGGGTGTGATTGGATGAGGTAAGAGAGATAAAGTATTCTATTGGTGATGGGTGTATATGGTAGAGTGATGGGAAGGGGTTTATCTATAGTAAGGCGCATGGTTGGCTAGTTTAATATTTAAATTTTATCTGTTACTAGTGATTGATCACATAATAAGTATCACACGATCAACCAATTGATTTGATCCATTCCTTCCCCGGCATCTCTCTCATCCAATAGGTGAGGCTGGGGCTATTGTTGCCAAAGCGACAGCCACAGCTCAGGGCATTATTACGGTAATAATGTTGTACTACTACCTTATATATGTGTCTCTCTCCCAGCCACTCTCTGTCCTTCTCTTTGTTATAATTTCCCTCTCCATTCTTAATGAACTTTATACAATGCCAGTAAGTTTTAACTAGCATATTTGATTGAAAATGAAAACCTGGGCCAATAAACAACATTATATAGCTGAATCGTATTTGTCGCACATAAGTACGATAAGATCCATTCCCTAAATGGTGCTGTGTAAGCCAATTACTCATACCAATGCACAATACACCTATAGGTAGCAGACTCGGTCAGGCGACAGGGCGGTATTGAAGCAGTATCCCTTAGTGTTGCCCAACAATATGTAGAGGCCTTTGGTAGACTAGCCAAGGAGAGCACTACCCTGCTACTACCATCAAAAACAGATGATATTGGATCAATGGTGGCACAGGTAGGGTAGGATAGATACGTGTATAGTGTATATTATATATAAAGGTATAGTATAAAGTGTAGATAAGTATAGCGTATGGAAGTATAAGGTGTATAGTATAGTGTATAGTGTGTATGGTGTACTGTGTATATAGGTATAGTGTACACAGAGTCATAGTGTATTAGTGTATAATGTATAGAGGCATAGTTTATATAGGTATAATGTATAGTGTAGTGTATATAGGTATAGTGTGCATGGAAATACAGTGTATAGAGGCAGTGTATAGTTAGTGTTTAATGTATAGAGGTATAGTGTGCATGGAAATACAGTGTATAGAGGCAGTGTATAGTTAGTGTTTAATGTATAGAGGTATAGTTCCTGCTGGCCTTTTCTTTTTTCTTTTTCTCTTCCTCTTTCTCTTTCTCTCTTTCTTTCTTCTTTTAGCTTCCCTTTTGTATCCCTTTTCTTAAACTGCCCTTCCAATCCTGTTCTACTACTAATCTCTCTATTATTCAAATACATATACGTATTACATATTATTTGATCGTATATTAATTTCCATTGTTTTCAGCTTGTTTCTCTCTCTCTTAGCCTCTATTAGACTCGTACTATCACGAAGAACTGTGCAGAGGTGACTAAATAGGTGCCTTCATTGTATTGTAATGTTAGATATATTTATATGTATATGTATATATGATCCTATTAAAGCATCCTGTTTTTTACTTTTCTCGAAATAGCGAATGAGAGAAGAGAATGGTGCTGATACTAGCATAAGGGTGTATTATTGGATACTAAATTATCAGGGCGAGGATGTATACTCACCCAATCATTGCCCCCCTTCCAACAGGCTCTTTCTATATTTGGTAAAGTATCGAGTGGTATGAGTAAAACACAAACACAAACCAATCAGGACCTTTCTGCAGGGAAAGCACCAATCATTGATAGCCCCACCCCGTCTAAAAAATAGGGAGATGAGCCTATTGGAATAAAATAATAATATAAATTATTATCATTTATCACTGGCCAATGGCGTTTACTTCACTGAACTGAGGCTTATATACGTTTTGTATAAAATTAATTTTGACCAATAAATGAATGGAATTATTCATTTATGCTAAGATGAGGAAACTTGTGATCTTAATTAGTTCTAGATAGAATACGATATGGGTGCCCAGACCAATCACCTGTGGTTACTTCTAGTGAATATAATAGAGAATTGGTCTGCTAACCTCTATTTCGTAGGGCTGAGCCAATTACGTTCTATTTATAAAAAATTAAGATGTTTAATATGATTGTTTTCTAAAGTTATAATAAAGTAGCACTACGCTTTGCATCGAAGCTATCATTAAGCTCTAATATCTTTTAATTGGATCGTATTTTCACCTATAGATTGATCGGTAATATAATGCTGATCTAGTGTTAGATGGGTTTGTAATTAGGTGTGAATGCATAGCATATATACTATACTAGCCTATATTATATTACATTTACATGGCCTTTCTGAGTGTACTGTGGAATACACTACGCTACGCCAAACCAAAATAATCAAATTATGAATGTGCTATTACATAAAAATGACATGGTGTGTGTAATAAATATGAAGTATAAAATTATAAAATACTACATAGTAATAGAATGAAAACGAAAAAAAATGAAAAATAAAGCAGTTGAAAGCAACCATCCGGCCACATGATAAGGTGGTAGTTTCTTACTATATATAGCTCTATGTAATATTATTATCATCTGTTATTGACCAATCAGCCCTGTTGAGAGTACCCTAACGTTATGTGCTAAATACATGCACTTGCAATGAGGAAAATAGTTATAAACGAGTAATTAAATTAAGCCAATAATTGGTGCTGGAAGAGAGTTAAATCTTAAATCAATATTATAGCTGTACAACCAAGAGACTTAAAGAAATTGTTTTATGTAGAAATGGGTGTGGATATTATATTATATTATATTGTCCTATGTATTTGTATTCTTTATGAGACTTAATATGGTAATGACTCCTGGTTTGGTATGTAGGTAAGGTCTGTCTGTCATGCCCAGTATATAATCATAATAATCATAACTATAGTGTTGACACTGTACTATTAGGCTTAGTTATTTATAAGATATATCACGGCACACGCAAACAAAACAGACAATTGTTTGTATTTGTGCAGCGGTTTATACAAGGGCACCTGTCCCACGCCCACTATAATATGAAAGGTTCTATGTATATCATGGCAACTACATAATGATATCGATTATACTTTGTGCTAATAAAATCACAAATGGTTACCTATGTACAGCGAAACACGCCGCTAATGGTAGCTAAAGCATTCGGAGAGGGAAAAGTTGTAATATATACAATAATCAGTTATGAATTGGCAATTGTATTTAAACTATAGTGGTCAGATATGAAAGGGTTAGGACTGTGAAGGCAGCCATGCAGGCATACAACATATAACATGACGTCATAGTAATATATATATATATGGTAGTAGCACGAGGTGTACTACAATATACAACATACATACCTATACACATACATATCTCCTCCTAATCGTTTACTATCTTATGTACAATCACGATAATTAAAAATAATATGCGCATATAGGCATTACATGAAAGAAGGGAAGAACTGAAACTAGGTCACGTGATATAATCAACGGAATGTCATTGGTCCGCATTGAATCATGGCTTAGTAAACATGAAGAGATTCGTGGTTGCAGCAATGGCCACCAGATCCTCCTGTGATTGGTTAAATAGATTTATCAGCCTCCTTGGTCCCTTTTAGGTGATGACGCTAATATGACGTAAAGAAAGAAAGCTGACAGTATATAAAAGTATCTAATCAAAAAGACAATTTACGCAGTCAACCCTGGAAACTAGATAGCTGCTGTTCTAGAGAAATAAGAACACATCCAAAAGAATTACTAAATCACACACAAAATATAAGTTAACCAATAGGGGTAGGAGTAGATCAACTAATAATAATCCTCTAAGGGTACATGTACATATAATACAGCATAGCAGTGTACCATATATAGTATACAGATAATCAACCATAACGCTATAACCCATATAACATATACAGTGGCCTCAAAGGCACATAGTCATACCTGTGGGTGGAAAGCACTGTGTAAAATCTTTCTGTTGCAGTCCATGCTACTGACGCTAATGTCAGATTTGCTATTACTCTTACCGTTACCTTGGTTCACCTGTATATAGCAGCCCATACCTGTAGTTAGACCTCATCCTTGTCTTCTAAAAAAAATACTACGCCTTCTCTTTGACTCTAACATGATATATGTAGTGTAGTGTATGCATGCGGGTTCCTCTATGACTATAATATATATAATATACCAGTGTAAATATATCGATTTAGTATTTAGGTTATGCGGGTATGAGATGGTATTACAATAAGTGTATGTATGTATGTATATCTGTATATATGTATATCTGTACCTATCTATCAATCAATCAATAAATGACCTACTTGAAAGAAGGATAGGAAAGCAGTTAGTAAGCCAATAGCAACAAGAGAGTCCCATCGGACTACTACCGTAGGACATCTAATCGAGACCCACTCTTACACCATTAACTAATAATGACAGAGACATGAAAAAAAAACCAAGGAGAGCAAGAACCATATATAAGAGGAAAGGACTACCCTACCCTAATCAAAGGCAGCATTGATTTCTTCTTTTGTGTCTTAGCTTCTAGAGTGATGTCTGTATTATTCTCTAGATCAAAGGTGTGGAATAGATGGTGATAGGACCCAGTCATGACCTGCTTGTCATCATGGCTCCAACTGCATTCAAACTTGTCAAAGATGCAGTCATTCTCATAGAGGTCACACAGTGATCCCCGTAGGTATTCGTGTACGGGAAAGGTGTGCACTGGCCCCTTCTCCATGTTGATATCCCACACCTTGACTGTCATGTAGTCGCGAGAGGCTATGTACCGGCCTATAGAATGAAGTATATACATATACATATACATGAGTGGGTATGGGTATGGGTATGAGTATGCGTATGGTGGGGGTGGGGTTGGGTTTGAAACGTGTGTAATCAACGGACAATTCTGTCATGTATATATGAACGTATATATCTGTGTGTTACTAACGTATACAATGTCTGTGATGCGTGGGTATGTGAGAAGAGTTTGATGAAGAATGATAGGAAAAAAGGAGAAGGGAAGGGGTATGGGGTATTGTAAACCGCTACTGCCAATTAAACATCCGATTATTACTTAATATAGCCAGTCAAAAGACTGTAAGGATGTAAAACAATACTATTAGTGAGTGCAAGTTCGAAAAAAAATCGTTTATGTATGTATATATATATATATATATATATATATATACTAGAAGAACCACACAGATCTCCATGAGATCAACCAATTGTAGAGTAATTCAGCCAGTGATTGCAATCCTATATAGCAACAGATATACATGCATAAATATACTAAAAGATCCATAAAGAGCAAGAGGGCATATATATAAGCGTCAAGACATCTAGATTTCTCAAAATATAATTGGACAATCCTTGCCTAGGTAACAAATGTCAATTAATGAGATTTGGTGGTCTGAACATCAGCGAGAGATGCGAGAAGTTATCTAAATTGTGATATGATATCAACATTAACCAATAATATATGTTATAAATCACTTACCATTGTTACTAAACTTGATGTCAGTGATTGAGGAAATAATCTCTGAGAAGAAGGATTTGGAACTAGGATCTTCGGGCTCCATAAACACTGTATCAATGAATGTTACTTAGCAACATATCCATCCAATAGCTCTCGCCCACTTGAACTATCGTTTATATAATGTAATCTCGTTACGTCGTATAATATAACATAGTAATGCTATGCTGTGATCCCATATATATATATAGTCACAGTTAATTTCCACTCTAATTACATCATACTCCATGTTATATCATTAAGTCATACTATTGTTGTAATCGCAATAGTTGCTGTAAACATGTAGCACACTAATATACTACATACTACAGATTAAATATCATGTATCATATACCATATATATCACCCACAAGATAGAGACTATACTAGTAGTAAAAACAAGAAATATGAGGAGAGAACAAATAAAAAAGAGAAAAAGAGAAAAAAAACAATTAGATATATAGAGGTATGAAGTTTACCTTTGTAATGCTGGTCACACAATGCAGCTGCGCGTGTGTCTGCAAGTTTAATGTTGCCTTTACTGCTACTGTACATGAAGACGTTACATGATTGGGGATGAAATTCTGTGGCTGTGGGTGGCATTAGGTTTAGTGTGTGCAGGCATCATTATATGGTATATGTGTATGTGTATGTGTATATATGTCTGGCAGAGCCCTTTGGTAAAGTAGGTTGTAATAATACGTATTCATCTGGCCTTGCAGCCTGTTTACAGACAAGTTATTCGTGTAAATATAATATATGCATGTCAGTTTGATACCCCTTATAGGGTATATCTATATATCTATCTTAACATTAACTATATAGCACCCAGTTGTGTCTACATGGAAAGTGAGTGAAATTAAAATAATAATAAACATTCCGTAAGTAATAGGCAAAACACTAAATGTTATATGTATATTAATTTATAGTAAGTACAGGAGCGGTTAAACAAATAAAGAGTAGATAGCTACATGTATGAAAGAAGTGCATACCTGTTATAACCTCAGAAAGTTCCTCCATGTTTTGGGGTTTGATGTCCACAATCACTAGTAATAGTTAAGGGTATTGGCATTGGGAGGAGTTTGCATGCATGTGTATACCCCTATACTGCTATATATATATATATATATATATATATTATCATACTATTGTACTATCATACTATCACACATACAATCATACTGTCATACTGTCATACATACTATCATACTCGCATGCTATCATACACCGTATACCGTAACCATATACGCATCTGCATCACAATCGGTGTTATTGCCACATCATATACTTATAAACATACACATACCCCTATATTAAGCCATCACCTCGTAGTACAGCATTAAAAGAACCCCAAAGGCAACAAAGGTGCACGATTTGGTACCAATCCATGGAGGACAATATGTATTCCATTCAAGACATACACATACCTCTCCGTCCAATACTTCTACAGACTAACAAAAACGCCACTGTGTCTATTATAATAGTACAATAACACCACATTAAATATATATAATACATATTCAGTGGATACTAAAGCTCTCTTTGTTGTTGGCAATACTCCATAAGTTTATCCGTAGATCGTCAGCTGATAAGAACGTCTCCTCATCATTGTTGACTAGTTAACATGTAATGGATTAGCTCGTGTCTACCTTAATATAAATTTAGAAGTATATCAAGTATATCTATACATGATCTATCTTATATTTATAATATTTATAAGTAAGTTTCCATAGTATATATACTATAGAGAATGGATGTCACATGATGATATATATATATATATGTGTGTGTGTGTTGTAGAAACGAGTGTAATGTACGCTTTAAAAAGTATATTGTTATTTTATATATGTATGTCTGTCTGTGACCATAGCAGGTATAACTGGTGATGAGTGTAAACGTGAAATCATCTGTGTATTGAAATCTAATGAACATGACACCCAATGGCACCCAATGAATCCTGGTAATGCGATGTGACAATTAGCCATACAATACAACACGCATGCTATTATGCAACACATTATAAGCAAACACGCGACACAGTAGGGAATGAATGGAACTTGGTCCTACCTGAGATAGAGTTGATGTGATAGGCGTGTGCATTAGCATATACTCTCCTAGGAATAGCCGCATAGACTGTATCTTCATGCTGTTCACCGCATACACGTTAGTATATCCCTAACTATCAGCTATATATCATGTATTGTATTGCATTGGCCAAAAACTAGTAGTCTCTAAATATTTTGGGGTTGTGTTTAAGCTTTACATAACTTAAAAGCTCCACCTAAAGGGGAAAGGAAGTGGAGGGAAAGAGTTGGTTGAAGGAGATAGGGGATGTGATCGGAAGCACGTGTATACTGCAAGCAGGTGTATTGAAAAATACATTAAAAGATAAAACAACACCCTTACCGACAGTTTAGGAACCTTAATACACGAGGGTCGCAGTCCATTTCTTTCGTCAGGGAAATTTACATTACTAATAGAGTGCATCTGTTTCTCATAGATCTTCCACAGTTTGATAGTTTTATCTGTAGCAGGAATAGAATGATATTACGGCTTTTTATCTTGGATGTGGGCGAGTACGCATGTGTGTATATGGGTGTTTAATAACACTATATGGTGATAGCAAGGATGATGGTGTTGGCAGTGATAATAATAAAAATAAGAATAATGGTAACAGTAATAGTAATAATAGTAGTAATAGCAGTAGCAATAATAGCAAAAATAGTAATAATAATCACTCCACTATCTAGACCCTATCCTATATACCCATACAATTTTGTTACATATGAGCCGCAGGTCTCTAATCAACCCACTCCTTCACCCAATCACAGCGCACAATTAAAACCCTGGATAACATATCAAAGAAATGAGCAAGGAATAAAACAGAATGTCCCAATAGGTATGGTGCATTAAACACGACGGAAAAGTGCAGGTCAAAGCAAAAAGAGAATATAGAATACACAAATGGTCACAGGTAATATGAATTGGGTAGTAGGTACGGCTGTGCTGGACTTTGAGTCAAGTATGTATGCGTGTGTATGTATGTGTTTGTTTGTCCAAGAATATATACAAGGACAAGACAGTAGGCTAAAAATATAACATTTTAAAAAAAGATATACATAAAAAGCAGAAAAGCGAGTGAAACAAACTAGTGGAGGAAGACATGCATAAGATAGAACCTAGAAAGAGACAGTGAAAATAAAAAAGAGACAGTTGCGTCAGGATTGCTTTGATAGAATAATATAACCCATGGCAGGTACACCAATATGTGGTTATAGACACAGAATAGGGGACACGAGCCCGGCTGCTATGGCAACTAGTTAATTCAAAACTAACCGTAATAAGATGATAGATACATACCATTGGTAGAGATCAGGAACCGAGCCTGATTAGTTCTTTTAAGCCATTTAATACGATTAATCTTCTCCTCGATCTCTAAACTCTTTAAATAATCAAACTCTGCCTCATGACTTTGAAACTCGGTGTAGAACTGATACTCTGCAAACTTATCCGTCTGTATTCGTCATAAGAACAATAAAACAGTAGGAAAATATGTCAATGTATTGGAGATAGGCGGGTGGGATTGTAGTGGGAGAACGTGAGAATTTTGATTTAAAGGTAAAGAAAAAAAAATGAAATGAAAAAGGAGAAAGATAGAACAAAAAGGAAGGAGTGTTGAAAAAAATAAAAGAAAACAAGTAAGAGAATGGAAAATGAAAATACAACGTGAGAAAAAGAAGAAAAATAATGGGAGATGGCAATAGATAGCTGCTATGTATGCTGGCTTAGGTAAATAATATTGAATATAAGTGAATGCAAGGATGGCGGACACTGTCCTGTGATGTCTGGGTTAACAAAGAAAAAAAGGATTTCCTTGAATAAAGGTTGGGTCATACGTATCCAATATATATATTTGAGTATATATATATAAGCACCTAGATCTTGATCTGCTAAACCCCTGCTCTCCTATCCTACCCCTTTCATTCTGATATCTACGTTACATACATCAGACTACCCCTCTCACCCATATTTATACTTACATATGGGTCGCGTTCAAACAACACCACTCGTCCACCTTTATCACCTGTGGCAAGAAACTCTCCTGTGTGATCGAACTCAACGGCTGAGATAATGTCAACTGTGAATCCAATATGGTGGTGAGGAAAGAATCTTTATGAGAAATAAAATTACTAGTTATATAACTACCGATCGAAGGGTGCAACATAAGTTTCAGGAAGGCATCAAGAGACAAAATTGGTAAACTAAATGACAAACGCGCAGAATGTGTAGTGAATTTTTTTGAAAATAAATAGACCAAGCAAAGGAAGGAGGAAAGACGAATAATGGAAATAAAAGAGGGGGAAATATAAGCTGTGAAAAAGAGAAAATTGAGTGAACCAGGTAAAGGCTTTACGCTACTGACCGCAAGAAAGAAATACGGCGTAGAAATAATAATATAGGAAAGTGAATAGTGGAACAACGCGTTTCAAAAGAAAAAAGAAAAGCAGGTGAAAGGAAAGATGTAATAGAGAGTATTGTAAGTGTAAGTGTAAGTGTATGCGCGTTTATGTGTGTGGATGAGTGGATAAGTGTGTGTGCTTGTGTGCGCGACAGCTAGAGACAATAAGAAATCGTGAGAGAGAAATAAAGAACGATCAAGATAACGTTAAGGAAGGAGTTGGGGCAAAGAGTAGAAAACCATAAAGAATGAGCCTTTACGAACGTAAATGAATAAGTTAGAAGAAGTATGTTTGCTTGCTATTCTTTCATGGTGGTAGAACTCTTGTAAAACATAATATAAATGCTAAGAAATATAAAATCATAGTACTACTAGTAAATGACTCACTGACTCGCTGACTCAATTACATGTCTATTTTGAGTCGCGGGTTATTTACTGGCAGTACTATAATGTTATAATCTGTCATTTAGAACGAACTTTCCAAGAACTCTACATTTTCTCCGTTCGTTTGCCCATGACAAACTTGAGATGATTTTTCCATGACGGCCACAAAAGGTTTTCTGGTTCCTTCAATTTCGCAACATAAATTACTGAAACTAATAGCTGTCGAATAGAACTAATAAAACTCGATGTTGCTGATGATGGAATTCGATTAATGTTGATATACGCGGATACAAGAATAAATTTAACCATTACCCTCAGTAATATCCTCGACGTTTCCCTTATCTCCAAAAACCTGATGGAATCTCCATCCGCTATCATCTACACCCGCCATAATCCTATACTATAAATATCTAAGCAAAATAACCTAATTTCCCTTTTGAATATGCACTAAATGATAATAATACGCCTCTTAGATTCCTATTTTTCTAAGAAAAAAATGTATTTTTTTTTTTCAAATATATATTTTTTTTTCAAAGCGTACGAAAAATTATTTCTTAACTGTCAAAATATCAATTGGTGAGCCAAACGGTGCGTCCATAGCACCGGAGAATTATAATTTTAGCATGTAACCAATACCTAATTTGGAATATCTAAAATAATTTCTAATATCTTATTGGTTAATACTTTATTTTAAGATTAGCGGTTGTTGGAATTTCTTGTTTGGCTCATAGTCAAGATATTTCATTGGCTACTCTTCTCTTATTACAATTGCATTCCAACCCTTTTTTAACTATGTTTCAGATAGGCCCAAACTGCCAAAGTCTTCGATTGTCCCTATACAAATTACAATATTTGCTATTCTAATTCTGTATTTATTTATCTATTACTAAATATTTTATTGAAAATATTGGTTAGAGGTTCTATGGTCTTAGTTAAAATTAACCTATATTTTATTAATTGCACATTATACCAATATCTAGTTATGTATATATTTAACACTACCCTAACCTAACCTCGTATTTTCACTTTGCTAATGACCCCAAATTTATGCAAAGAATTTAGAAGCCCAAAATCAAGTCCTGGTCGACCATAATTTTGCTCAAAATAGTTTTAATATCAACCACAACAATTTACTAATTAATGGACTAATGGACTAATGCTTTTTTAAATGTAAATAAGGGTACTGTATTTGGGCACACTTTTTTGAATTGAAAGGAAAGGGTGTCATAGGTTTTCGTTTGCTATTTACTAAATCATGTAGCACAAAAGTCATCTAAATGAACATATAATTTGTAAACTCTCCACTTAGGTGAACGAACTGTCAAATATTTACAATAACATATTCTTCATTATAAGAAGAGGACTTCTTTCAAAAATTGCATGTTAATAGGATCTGACGTGATACCAATAAATGGTTTTTACCCTAGAATGAGAAGAGAAAATAACTTATGTTAGCAAGTAGAACAATTGCCAACTTTGAAGTTAGTTCTACAATATATCTGAACATATTGCAGATCTACAAACTTAGAATATTGAGGAAGACAGATTATATTCCGTTCACCTCCATTGTCTATACTATTGTTGTCCTATATGAAATACTCATTTATATTACTTGTTACGTGTATATTTTGAAGTTAAGAACAGCGGCATTCAAAGATTTGGCATTAGTTCTAAAAACCATTACTGATTCCAAAATAAGCACAGCATTCCCATAATTGGCTATACATGGGGATTAATTATTGTATAGTAAATATACAGTAAGATGGTATTGCTAATTGACTAAGTGAAAATACTGTGGATATATGCTAATAGATCGGCGCAGTAGCCCATTGTGGGAATTATAGCTAAGAGTAAGATATGTGAATATATATATACTAGTACTTATTAATCATAATCATTTAAATTAAATATGTTTTATTTAAACCAAACTCTAGATTTGGAACTGATCTCATTATCTAGTCAAGTTGTTGTAGATTGTTTCAATAAACCATGTTATTATGAATCTTTTGATAATTACTTGTATTTGACACAAATATTGAACTTTTTTTTCTATCAAATCATCAGATGTCTTGTGGTTCAACCCATAATGAACAATAGTCAGATGAATCCCATAATCCTCTGAATTGATTTCGAAAGACATCATTACCTATATATATATATATATATATATATATATAGGATGCACGGACACTAAGAATATAGGTGTAAGAAATAGCTATGTGAAATGTCATTTTACTTTATTTTTTTGAAATATTTAATAATTTGTTTTAAAAAATTAATTTTAATATAAATATTTGGGCATGTTTTTGAATTGAATTGTTTTAATATAATTAAAACTTTCTGCTTTAAAATGACTATTTAGGTTGAAATCAAATTGGTGTTGAAAAAATAAAATGCGAATATCACAGAAGTAAATAGCTGAGCTTTCAATGTATGGCAATAAATTGTAACTAATCATGTTTTTCAGCTTGTGTATGCAACCTTAGAAGCTGCTCTGAACCAAATAGTGCAATATTCATATCAAATTTATTAAAAGTCATTGTTTGCTTCGTAAATTTTTAATATGTATGTTTTTTTTACTAATAAATGCTTATTGCTCTAAGATTTGTATACAATCTTTTAGCTTGATGATTTCCTCTCCCTTTATTATTTGTGTTGTCACCTTTTACCTACGCAACATGCGTTGATCAAAAGGGTTCCCCGGCGTACCCATCAATGATACAGATACATTC
Organism: Ichthyophonus hoferi; assembly: GCA_002751075.1. Classification (NCBI taxonomy): domain Eukaryota; class Ichthyosporea; order Ichthyophonida; family Ichthyophonidae; genus Ichthyophonus; species Ichthyophonus hoferi. The sequence continues at coordinate 19,194 of NAOQ01000850.1, forward strand.
AACAAGATATGACGAGAGCCACCAACACCAAATTTGCTATTCTCATTGAATTAATCTAATGTTCTCACGACTTAAGTGATTTTCACACTATCCAATTAGCTCATTGGACAAATGCTTGTGTTATATTTATCGACTAATAAAATACCCTTAGTTAATGATATTATGCTTACTTACTCGACCAGTTATTTGTTTATTACCAAATCTCGGATAAGTTTATGTATCGGTTGGAATTGCATGTGCGTGTGCTTTGTACATGTGATCTGACAATTCTACTTCTAACAAAAATTTATCTACAACTCCAGCTTATTTATATATGCTGCTGCATATTATTCCAATAGAGAAGTTTACTTGGCGTTTTCAGGACATGAGTGAGTGGGTTTCACAATAGTTCACACTCAGCAGCATATGTAGAAGAGATAATATACATTAGTGATTAATATACATAAATGCAATGGTACACTCCAAATACTTCGATCTTCTCAGATGACACTATTTAGGTATATTTAATATTGATGCTTTTATGTTTTAATATGCAAACATTACTTACCTGTCATACCCCACTTATGCCTTTCTTCTTGAATATTATAACTGGTGCCAACCTAATTGTTTAATAAAAAAACTGGGCCAATATCTTTACTGAGTCGGTGTATATTCAAATATATTTAAAAATATTGCCCCCATCATGTTTGCTCCTTTGGATCATTATATTACACAAACAAAAAATTGATGCTAATCCTATATAATATTGGTTTTCACACAGTACCAAGTAAACCAATTACTGCAATTATTTCTTTTTTTACATATTGTAGCATCAATCATTAAATCATGCTAAAGTATTTTAGCAACTAAATGTGTTAAGCTGTATACTTCATGATGTCTTGTACAAAAATTATTATTATTCATGCTGCATTGTACTTCTAAATATTCAATAGCATTCACAATGAGGTTTAAATCAGTAAAATAAGAGTTAAATATTAATTAATGACAATTAATTGGTTACATGATGTCACTAATTATATCTAACTAGTACTAGATGTTTAGTGCTGTCTAGCACGTAATTTTACCATGGTTTATTAAGTAGTATTGGTCATTGGCTTAAGACAAGTCTTAAAGCTTTTTGGAGAATTTTAATATGAGTTCAGGTGAATCAGAAAACGGACGCCCTATGTCTATAGACGATTAAGTAGAATCTTCATATACCAGCGTAGATTCCGACAAATCAACTGGCATGAATACCTCAATGCGAGGGTCAACGACCTTAATACATAAGAGTAGACATACCAGAAAATAATACTACTTAACACTTATTACAGCATCACAAACACTGCAGAAGTCTAACAAATTACTCAAAACTTTGCCAATATCAAGCTATGCTCCAATACACAACCCACACAATTCCTATATGGCAAAAGGAGCATGACTGCAGGACTCAGTAATATAATATGTTGTGCATGTAAATTGATAACACCTAAGTACCTTAGGTTTTAACTATGCTATGTACAGCTCACGCTAAACTATGCTCTTCTCTAGATGTTCTAAACCGCCAGATCAGAAGAAATAGCCCTGCGTGTATGAAACTTTATACTGCTATGGTTCACAATGAAACCTACCTACAGAATTTTTTGGTGGGTCATTCCACAATGCAAAGGACATACATCAGCCCTTCAATGGCGAGATCCAGATGCATGTCATGTATGATACCATTATTGTCAGTTCTATTCTGATAAATATACGTTAATCACTTGACTGCAAAATGCACTTGCAGTAAGGATTGCTTTAATTTTAAAAAACTTTCTTTTACAAAGGTCAGCTTCCCTTTCCACTACTTCTAAGACCACTATGTATTCCACAATGCTATTATTTCTTTAATACCACTAGACTTGGAATTCATGCTAGTGAATGATACTATAACATATGTGACACAATAGGGTACCATCACTTGTCACTCCCAACACTGATAGTGCCAAGCAACATATTATAATATTAGATGATACGTTCTACATCCTGGATATCTATCACAAAGTTTTTTTTAATCATTGCACCGAGGGGACAGTATTGCTCGACGATCTTCAAAGATGACAAAGTCACCATGGCTGAGGGTTATAGTTTTCTTCTCAAGGGTTTCCCTCAATAGAAAGCTATTTTTCTCTTACATTTTCAGCTACTCCTTCACATACCTGGCACCATTTACTCTGAATTTATGGCTAAGCATAAATTCACTGTTTTATACAATGATCTAGGCTCTACTACTCCTTTGGCATCAATTTTACGTTTTGTTCAAATGGATTTTGTACAACAGTCCCATTTTGTAGACCCAGTAGGATATTTTTCAACTAACATCTCTCCCTTCAACTGTCTGATCTACCATTTTATGATATATACATTTGATTATCTATCATCTTTCCAATGTATGCATTGTTCACTTAAGTGTTTTTACAATGCTTTAAGCTTTTACACAATTACTACTGCTAAATGTATCATATCCTATGATGCATGTGCTGCCAACGAAAACTTAATTTTAGACCTTTCCCTATGTGCCACACACGTGCTATAGGACCCCTTGAAACCATGTATAGTAACATAGTAGAGCGTCTCTAATTCTTCTTTGGGGGTTCTATTGATTCCTTATTTTTATTGCTGAAACACGAGGTTGAGGTCCCCTATTACTTTTACTCCCCTATGGAATCAACACATGCCAAACATGCACCTCTCCTTATTTTCACTCTCTACATTGGCCAGGGAACTGAGTAACCCACATAAACATCATTAATCAACTTTTATTGTGGGGTATCACCCATTGCCCTGCAGTACCATGTACACTACATTCTGATGGTTTATTGGAGCAAATAAACAGATAGATTGTCACTATGGCTCATGTTGCCATTAACACAGCAGCAGTTCCTCGCCAGTTTTTGGAGAATTTTGTTAAGAATCAGTTGTCTCAGTTTGGC
>NAOQ01000851.1:15331-27310 GCA_002751075.1 Ichthyophonus hoferi
GCATTGTATTGTATTGTATTGTATTGTATTGTATTGTATTTTTGTATTATATTATATTATACTATATTCTATTGTTATTTCATATATAGTCATCTTCAGTTGCGTCATTCCTTCTCAGTGCTCTAATTCTATCTATCACCAAGTAGGGCACTGGTATATTACAATTAGAGAATGGCGCTCAGTTTATATATATCTTACACCTGTCTCCCTGATTTTTATATCTCTTTTCATGTATCAACCATACTGCCCTATACTGCATTAGATCTATGATTACATTGTGTAAGACATGTTTTATATGCATGTATTATTGTATTGCAATAGAATGTAATATGATGCACATCACATCATATCACCCTATCATACTATATATTTCTATTTTATGTATTATAGTATATTGTAGAATATTATATAATGTAATATACTGTAGTATAATATATGAAAGTGTGGTATATCATCATCTTATATCATATAATATCACCCTATCATACCATTCATTTATATTTTAGTATTCTAGTCCTATTGGTATGATTTTGATTATTATAGTGTATATAGATTAGGTATGGGGCATACTCACTATAATTTAACTGTTTGAATTTACAGGTTAAACCGTAGTTATAATTTAATAACCAGTCATATTACTGCAAACATGCGATATGTAACTAATCATATGAGGTGGTCGATGGTTACAGAGGGCTTCGAGTCACCTCATTGGGCCATTAGAAATGCTGCAATCATGTTGCTGCAAGCCCTGACAATAAGGTAAGATATAAATGGTTAGGTAGGTTAGGAAACAGTACTATATTATAATACTTTATATTATGTAATTTGTAATTGACGTATAAATATAGTGCAACTCTGTGATTAGCCCACATAATTATAATACTAATTTTAACACCCTGTTATTATAGGATGTTTGGTCAGAAGCAAGATTCCAAGATCACCGTCAACTGTAGTATGACAGCCAATGATTTCTTTACCCGATATAGTAATCTCCGCGCGTTCCTATTAGATTGTCTAAAAATAATTCCCAATTATCTGGTGGCTCCTACTGTGTTTCCAGTGCTCAGTATTCTGTCTGCCCTTTTACCTCCACCAATCAACACAGAGTTAGATGATAAGGTTGGTTGTGATAGGGTATTGGTCAGGCAAGGATGGGGCTGCATGTATATGTATAGATATTGATGTGTGTTTATTTTTTAAGCTATTACTATATTATATTGAATGTTATTTGTGTATATATATATATATATAATTATAAAATAATATAGCATGATAATAAAAATATGGATTACGTCACGTACTCAGATAGTGTGACGTAATGTACTGACTTACCACCTATCATACAGGTTAACTATAGTATATAAATATTATTGTAGTGCATTGCAGTATATTGCATTATAGTGTATTGTACTGTATTTTATTGTATTGTAGTGTATTGTATTGTACCATGTTTTATTCCACGCATCATACTATCACATTGTAATATAATATAATGTAATTAAATATACCCAGTAGTAATCCACAGCCCTTCCCTCTCCCTCTCCTCCTCCTCCTCTCACACTATCTATTTATAGTTTTATCCAATTTTATCATCTGTCCTCCCCTACCTATCTAGCCCTGTACTATTGGTCCGTCGATTGACTTGTCAAGCTGTACTCTCATTGGTTAGTCCATCCAAAGCCTGGTCCATGGCAACCATGCTATTGGCTACTCTACCCACCTCTCCACCAATCATCAAACAGAATGAAACCCATGGTATTCTCTTATTGAGCAAAATCTTAACGACGTCACATCCCAATCCTACCCAATCACAACGCGAGATCTTGGAGACAGAAATTAGAACCAAGGTTTGGATTGGTTATAAATCCACCAATAGGTGTGCAGTGACACGCACAGCTTACTTGCAATTGGTCCAGGCTTTAAGGGGAAGTCTAGGAGGAATAGATTGCGAGATTTTATTAGATGATTTGGGTCTTAATCCATCCAATAATAACATAGAAGACAGTGAGCCAAAAATAGATGTGGGCGAATCATTGGGTCAGAAGGCAGTTGCAGATATTCTAATCCAATTAAAAACAAATACTGCCTACCACAATACCCAATCAATTCCATCCTTAGTAGCTCTTCTCAAGATATTATTGAATAGTGCTGTACCCGAGGTACAGACGTCTGCTATAGAGTACATATCATACTACCCTGAGTGTGTTAGTGGACAGGCATTGGATGATATCCGTGAATTGTTATTGGTTAAGATAGTTACACCTGAATGGGAGGTAGAGTAATGTGTATGTATGTATGTATGTATGTATGTATGTATGTATGTGTGTGCACGTATGTATGCAGGTATATATGTATGTACGTAGACATGCTTGCTTGGATTTATGTATGTATGTATGTAGGTCGGTAGGTAGGTATATAATAATATGTATGTGTATGTACAATATATGTATATATTGACATATTACTATTCTATTATATAATTTACTATTATAATAATTAATGGCTAATCGTTATATTTTTATAGTGTACTCGAAGCTCATTGGTTCTCCTTAGCCAATTAGAAGAGGTCATTCCTTGCTGGTCATCGTGTAATAACCATATAATGGAACAGGTAGGTGGAGATTGATTCCATGCCATAATGGTGTATGGTTATGTAATGGGATAAAATATACTGCATTATTGTTTAAGGTAATATAATACAGTAGAATGTAATATAGTATAGTATAATATAGTATAATATAATATAATGTAGCATCAAGTGATTACTATCATGCCATCATACTATATACTATACTATTTTCTATGCCTTACATACATATTCTATACTATCTTCTATACCTTACATATATATTATACTATCTTCTATAACTTATATATATACTATACTATCTTCTATACCTTACATATATACTATACTATCTTCTATACCTTATATATATACTATACTATCTTCTACCTTACATATATACTATGCTATTTTCTATGCTGTACATATACAGTCTCTATCATACCATCTTACCCTCATACTCTGTTTACACCCACTCCCACAGAACTGTTGCCATTGGTTTAGCCAGCTCACGTGCTTGTTAGAGAGACGGCCTGTGATTGGCGATGCCGTCTTACCAGTACTCGGGTTCATTTTTAAAGGCATGATGGCTGATGAGAGGGTAAGAGGATAGCATAGGGCTGGATTGGCTATGATAATATATATATATATATAGTTTTCAATATATTGGTTTGATTTAAAAGTTTTAATATATATATGGGTGTGTACATACATTTGTATATTTCCATGCTACCATATGTATTGCATAATCTTTCATAAGCTAATACATATATAACCTTTCTACATACAGGTCCAATATAGTGCTCAGTTCCTAGCTCTACTCCAATTATATAAGGATCCTGAACAATCTACTTCTTGCCGATTAGCGGTTGCTAAGGCCTTACTAATGACTAGAGAAAGTCTTTTTATAGGTACTCTCTCCCTCTCTCTTCTATACTCTATATATACATATATTTATATACTATCATATCTCTATCATACTATCATAAGAATTGCATATTATCTCTACCCTTTCACTTTTACATACATCAACTCAATCTAATTATTATTATTATTATTATTATTATTATTATTATTATTATTATTATTATTATTATTATTATTGCTATTATGATGTTTATTATTATTGCTATTATTATTATTATTATTATTATTATTATTACTATTATTCTTATTATTATTATTACTATTATTATTATTAATATTGTTATTATCATTATTGCTATTATTAGTATTACTATTATTTATTTATTTTTCACTGGTATTATTATTATTAGTGTGATTATAATTGGATTCTATTGTTATTACATACTACTAATACATATACATAATGCGCACAGGTACTTTTTCAACCAACGAAATGCTTTGGAAAGTGATATTATGCCTTATACAGGATGAGGATGAAAATGTACGAGATACTATCTCGCAGGTAGTGTCCAATCATATGGCTCCATCTGCAGGACTAAAAATACCTGCCAACCAGCATGCAGGATCAAGTATACTGCTATGTTTTGAATATGCCATATCTAAAGATATGTTGGTTGCTATGCTCAACCTAGCAACAACACTCCTAACCAATGACAATGTGTTTCCCATTGTAGCAACCAATAATAATGCAGGAAAGGGCGCGATGACGCCATTTGATAGGGAACCAGCCAATGTTTATAGAGAGGATGTTGTTTTGGCCAATGAGTGTAGTCGATCGCTTAGCCGCCTGATGTCTGGGCGACTAGCTAAACCAATCGCGGATGATGTTTATATTCGTACTCAGACCTTATTGGATAGTATATGGGATAAAATAAAGGAGGTTTGTGATAGGTTAGAAGGAAATGAAGCTATATGTAGGTATACCAGACCTCAGTTTGTATTAGCTTACTCTCTGCCTACTATTCTCACAGGTTTGATTGGTGTACATAGTCCTGTAACACCGAGTCAATTAGAACTTGTGAATATGTATTTTAAACTGGTTTCCAAAGGGCATCCGATGGTTAAGAAGGCTTGTGAGGATCTATTGAAGGAATGTCATCAATGGAATGAATAAAGTAGCCCTGTATGCATATCAGGCGGTAGATATGTATAAGGTGTGTTGAAATAGGAAACATATAGGGTAAACATAATACACCCTGTCTTTATCTTGGCTGTTACCCTGACAATGACGCATGTCATGTGGCGGACTATAGTGTAAATAAAACTAGAAGCCCTGTCTCGTCCTCACAGTGGCTAATTTATACCATTCAAAACACATGTGATACGGTGAGACTGAATTCAGATCAAACTATATACCTAATATAATATGCTATACAGAAATTAGTCTCTATCTGAATTACTATTACTATGCAGGTTTGATAGATAATCTCTACCATTGGAATAATATCAGCTAATAAGTAAATAGAATATATGTTATATTACACTAGATTAATAAGGAATAACTGCTATGCTTTGCACATGTTTCAACATTAATTTCTTAGGTCACCTATACAAAAGTTCATATAAATAGAATGAAATTGAATTTATCAGTGATTATATTCTGAAGCATATATAAAAAATAAAAACATATACATACATAGGACTAAAACACGCATACCCATGCATATATATTTGTTATTTTTATTACTTTATAAGTAATGGCATGACGCTCCCCTTTTCCAGTCATGGCCATACAGTCTCCATAAATACTTTTTTATTAAACGATTATTACACAGATAAGCACAGTGCTGTAGCTAATCATTTATTAAGTACAAGCAATTATATACCATAGTAATCCGTGCTAGTTCTACTGACATGTCCACAGACTCGGGGTCTCCATGAGTTTTTGATTCCTAGATAGATGTTTTCTTTCAAGTGCTGGAGGATATCGCAACTCAGTTTATCAGAAACTAGCCAGTTCTTAGTATAGTTCTTTCGCTGCCTGTGGAGCCGCCCTCTTATGGGGGTTAGTGCATTTACATTTATATATGATTGCAACCAGTGCAGAGACAGTATACTAGGTCGTCACTAACGTGTTCTATTGGGGGACATGGTAGCTGTAATCGTCGTCATTTCGAATATATTCAATAGTATCAAAAACGAAAGATTTTTCTAAACAGATCTATCGTAGACACTATATGATTGGGCTTCGCGGAGGGGTTAGTTCAGCGAGTAATGAATTGCTGCTATGCAATTTTGTGGTATCAACTGCAGATATAAAGCTTTAAATTAACACGATACTAAATTACATTACTATAGATTACACATTACATCTGAAGTCGTACATAACAGAGACCCGCTAGAAATCCATAATGACGCCATAGTATGTAGTAGTTCCGTTTTTATTTACTCGCGTCAGTGTTATTTACATACCTATTGTCTTTTAAACATTCCATCTGTATGTACTGTATATATAATATTAGTTCTTTCTCCTATTGATAATACGAAGAACGGTTTAGTTACGCTCAATAGTAATAACAATTATTACATAGAGCTCACTGTAGTTGTTCACACTGTGCTATTACCACTATGGCACCTATGTGTATTAGGGCAGGAATCACTCCTCAACTAGTATGTAATTGTAACTACTATAGACAGCTAAAGATACAACCAGAATACACGTCTTCCCCTGAAAGTAGATCAGAGGTAAGAGATACTTCTATACAACACCTAATTGTAGTCCCTAAGCCTGTGGACAAGTCACCAGCACCAGCCAAAGATTGCTCTTAAGATTTAACTATAAAATACTGTACTCGTTTATTCATAGCTTATTCTAGGGTCTCCGGCCATAGGACCTACAATCACGGACAATTTATTATTATCAAGCATTATTTATATAGAAATGTGCAATATCTGGACTTTATGTAATATGAAGTTGAGGGCTAGATGGTGGGTGTAGGGGAGGCGGGGGGTCCTTTAGAGTCTCTCCAGACATTCCAACATGACAATGCTGTTCCCACGGATAATCTGAAGCCAATTGGTATTGGTTGGTTAATTGCTTTAATTTCTGTAAAATACATTTAAAAAATCCCTATAAATTCATTAGTGAAATAAATGCTTGGGAATATCGATATGCATATATGCCTATGTTATAACAGGATAAGACATATTATAGGTCAATAATATCATACAATACATGGCCGAGCAATGAGCCTTTTGATGCTATGATTCCCAATAGCAACGTACACGTAACATACAATACAATAACATAGCATACAGAATATAATCTAATATACTATAACATCATAGCATAGTGTAACACTACAATGCTATACAATGCAACACACTACTCCACATACCACCATGCCAATGCCATTCTTCTCTCCTGCAGTGGTGTCTTCCACACTGTCTTCCACCACAATGTTCATAAAGGGATCAAACCCTCTTAGGATGCCAGTTACATTGCGATTGCCATTCAGTTTGATAAGACATTTTTTGTCCATAAACCTAGAGTTATGATAAAATAATGCACAGATTAGTCGTGTATAGCACACTGTAAAGTAGTGTATTATATTGCAATATACTATATTACGTTCACTGACAGATCATAACAATGCATTCATTTTCTAAACCTTAAACTAAACTGCAATGCAAATTGTATTAGTGCCAACGTGTACAACCAGAAAATATCATGAAACATAATATAATACAATCCAATACTATGCAGGTATTCCTATTGCATAATGCCATAAATTTTAAAAATTGTAATAACGTTTTCATTGACACGGTGGGATAAGCTCCCTAAGTAATAACGTTGCGTATATATCGTGTATCGTAAGTATACCATATATATATATAATATAGCGTATGACTGGCTGGAAATGTCAATTAATTTTAATACTGGCAATAGTAAAGCAGCGTTAAATTTTATTGGTAAGACATGTGTACATAAACATAAATAGTAATGTAATGAACCAATAGAGTATGACAGTATTGGGTAAGAAAGAATTAAGCCTCAAGTCTAATTGGTAGGATTAAGGTGGAGTCACATGGATGAAAATGTCAACTAATTTTAATTAACTTTAATAGCACTAATAATAAAGTAGCATTAATTTTTATTGAAAGGACTATTTTTGTACCCTGCATGATATTATATCCTTATATAGTCAACAATGTAGCTAATCTTTAATTAATTCAGCAGTAGCTATTAATTGCTATGCCATAAAAGCAGTATATTATAGCCTCAATCGCTCACTATATGTCTGTATGTGTGAACATAAATTAGGTGTAGGTGTATGTATGCAAGCATGTTATATTGCGGATATATAGATATTTCTATATTAATGAAGTATTGTATATTCTAATAGCATAATATTGGCGTATAATACGTGTTATACGCAATAGGAGATAATAATATAATATAATAAACACGTAACAGAACATACTGTTATTGATGTCTATATATGCATTATATGGGAAAGTATATATATGCGTACGTGTATGAAAACATGAATATCTTTGTCTGAATAAGTTTGCATTTATGTGCATTTGGCTGTATGTCCGTATACATGTATGCAAGCAAATTATGTTATAAAACAGGTTTATAAATACTTCAAATTTAAAGAAGTATTACTATGAAAAAAATGTAAAAATGACGTCACTATAGTGTTTGAGTGTACATGTATATAAAATATTATATATAATATATTATATATGACAGTATGTATAATAGTATGCTTGGATGTACGTTTGTAACATTCTAAAAGAATAAATTTAATGACCTTAGTATGGATATATATATATATATATAGGTTATATCTTTACTTAAGACTCCGCTCTAACAAAAACAACATACTTTGCCATGACACAGTACATACATAACACAACACATAAACATACTTCTACTTTCAACTATAATAAACTTTTATACAAGCGCGTACTACAAGGTAAAGTAGTTTTGAGTACAGGCTGTATAACACCTACAACTTCTTATTAGCACACAGCTACACCTACATATACATATATATACTTACGTACATTCATACACACATGCTGTACAACGCCTACATATACTTATAATTATACATTATGTGTAGATAAGAAAAACCATACTTAAAACACCCTCTCCAAGCAAGGAACAAACAACAACAGAAACATCAACAATAGAATTACAACCAAGTGTAAGCAAATAAAGTTTCTCATCATAGCAAATAGCTTGTTAACCACATCTATAAGGATCCCCAAACACACCATCGCAAGAAAAAACCCATGTTCAGCCATGGAACTCCGGACATGACATTGAAAACATGAAAAATATTTCAATTTTGTTTTTAAAATGCATTACTTACTTCTTCATCTCAGGGGGCTGTGCTTTAACCATGATGGCGGATAATTATCGATAGATACCGATAGATAATATAAAAAATATTTAGATATACAGATAGATAGATGGATAAAATGTATTGATACTGATATATCTTTGTGTATTGCACACTAAGAATTACATCGGGAGGAAAGCAATTTTCGGACTGTTGCGCTGCATCTCAAATGTTTTAAAATATTTAAAGTAAATTAAAAAAATTACATATTCTTTTAAATCTATATGTAATAGTTTATTGGGCATTTTAGTTTTAAATTATTTAAGATATTTAAATTATTTAAGATATGGTTATATGTGGTATAATTGATAATAATAAATTTTAATTGCAATGATAAATCTTGATAGTGTATGCCTATCGCAGGCCAAAACATAATATTATATATTTATATCTACAAAATTGATTCTTTGATTATCTATCCATTGTAGAATTCACATAATAGATAAATGCATATAAATACATCATTAAAATAGCGTATAGATAAATTTATATATTACTTCAATCATTTTAGAAATTATTATATTATTATAACCCAAGTTTACATGATAAGAAGTATAAAGCATCTCTCCCAGACCATTGCAAACCTTATGTCTTCCTATTCTTTTATTAAAAATTAAAAGTAAAATTAAAGTGTAGGTTAAATTAAAAATTAAAAATAAATTTATAAAATTTAATTGTAATTATAATTTAATTTAATTTAATTATCACAGTGTCGGACAGTAAGCATTAGGCCCAGATTATCTCAGGTTTTCTATTACTAATGTTAGTTCAAGAAAATTAAAATTAATTAAATTAATTAAATTAATTAAATTAATTACGCCATGTCTGATAATAGATAGAGCTTTAGTCCTAAATTATTTTTTTGGGTTTCTATTGTTATATTACTATTACTATTATTTTCATAATATATATTATATATTGTATCATATAAAATATGCCTGAAAACAATATGGAAGTAGATGAAGGGACCGCAGTTAATGAGAATAATGAAGGTGCTGTGGTGGAAAAAAAGAGGTTTGAGGTCAAAAAGGTGTGTGCTATATATATATATATATATATAGGTTATGCTGTTATATATTGTATTATGTTATGTTATAATGTTATGTTATGTTTTGCTATGTTATGTTATGTTATGTTATGTTATGTTATGTTATGTTATACATGTTTCACTGTAAGAATTGACATGCTACAGCCCCGACTTAACATATACGTATACCTACAACACTACCCACCTAACTGCCTACCTACCTACCTACCCACCTACCCACCTACCTATCTACCTACCTCCTTACATACATAATTACCTACCTACCTACCTACCTACCTACCTACCTACCTACCTACCTACCTACCTATCTATCTATCTATCTATCTACCTACCTACCTACCTACCTACCAATCTACCTACCTACCTATTTACCCTCTATTCCTATAACTCTATGTATGTATAGAACGCCTTACTAACCCAACTTTACTCACACTGGCACAATAAAATACATACGTACTCATATACATACATATACATACATGTACGCATACAACTACCTATAGATATACATATACACTATACACACACACCTATGCACATACACATATACCTATACACATACATATATATCTGTACCTTTTTTCCCCCTCTCTCCCTCAGTGGAATGCAGTAGCTCTGTGGGCCTGGGGTAAATTTACCCCCGTTTGCCCCACTCTATACCCACCGCTTTTTATTCGCTAATACTGCCTTTGACTTGCTTTATTTTAGAGTGTTTATACGAAGAACAATATTGGCTATTTTTGATAAATATTGTCAAACTGTATGTATTGATTGTATGGTTATTTATACATGTGATTATATATATATATATATAATAGTGCTGATAATAATAATTACAATGGTAATACTAATGAGAATAACAAGAATAATAGTATAATCGTAATAATAATAATAATAGTAATGGTAATAGTAATAATAATAGCGATAATAACAATAATAATAGTAACTATAATAATAGTAGTAATTGTAATAATAAGAATAATAATCATAATAATAATAATAATAATAATAATCGTAATAATAATAACATGATTGACTTATCATTACTTAGCAACCTCTCATATGTCTTCTCTGTTCAACAGATATTGTAGTTGATAACTGTGCCATTTGCAGAAATCATATTATGGACCTATGTAAGTAATGCTACATACTATACACTGTTTACTCTACTATTATATACTATATACTATATTATGCTATACTGTACTATATTATTGAATTATATACTATCTATTATATATTATTATACTATTATATTATATACTATATACTGTATACTATACTATTGTATTATGTACTATATATGATTCTGTACTATTATATTATATACTATTAACTCGGAAACTACCTATTAAAAGCCATATATATATAGTTGACTTACCCTGAGCCTATCACTACAAGGTATCGAGTGCCAAGCCAATCAGGCATCGGCTACTAGTGAGGAATGCACTGTTGCCTGGGGTGTGTGTAATGTAAGTTACCTTATTGGTGCTATAATATATTTGATAGGCCCACAATGCAATTGAAATAAAATTAAAAGGCTTGCTACCATTCATATATGTTTTTATGTTTTTATATCTGGCTTGCTATTGGCAGGTATAAGAATGGACATACCTGTACTGAATGTAAACACTGATATGCAATATAGGTAATAAATATAGAATACACTATGGGGACCTTTATACTATTGTTCTTACTTCTACTCATATTATTATTATTACTATTGCTATTGCTATTACCATTACTATTTCTATTATTATTTCTATTTCCATTACTACTATAATTATTACTACTACATTCAAAACATGGGTTGCTATATTAAAATTAAGTTTTAATAAGCATTTAAAATTATTTAAACTATCACAGCACGCCTTCCATTTCCATTGCATTTCCCGTTGGTTGAAGACACGTCAAGTATGTCCCCTAGACAACAGAGAGTGGGAATTCCAAAAGTATGTATAAAATTTAATGAATGTTTTTTACTGGTTTCAATTTTATGTGTACTTATGAGTGTTTATATATGGATGATAGTATGTCGGATTGTATGTATGTATAATATTATGTATGTATGTATGTATAAT
>NAOQ01000852.1:0-20064 GCA_002751075.1 Ichthyophonus hoferi
TCATTACTATTATCATTACTATTACCATTACTATTATCATTACTATTATCATTACTATTATCATTACTATTATCATTACTATTATCATTACTATTATCATTACTATTATCATTACTATTACTATTCTTATTCCTATTCCTATACCTCACCCTCTCCTTCATACCCGATAAATGGGCCCTGCGGCATATTTCCCCGTGGCCAGATATCAAGATATCCTCCGCTTTTAATAATCCAGCTATGAATAATAAGTAGTATTAATAGGAATAGTAATAGTAATAGTAATATTAATAGTAATGGAAATAGTTGTATAAGGTCAATAGTTCGAATATATAGGGTAAAAGCATGGTGTGTAAAACGGAGAGGGACGGAGACAATGATTGGTGATAAATCATGGTAAGACTAATAAATGTATGTAGTGGTTGCATATCAGCTGTAGGTATGTTATCATAGAAGAATATATAAGTACATACTATCATACCATCATATATACATACGTACGTATACATATATATAGACAATCACGTCTATATGTATGTATTGTATGTATATAGATATATGCACTATCAAGCATGCTATATGCATACACATATATATATGCACACATACATATATACTATCATACATGTATACTTTTATACACATCGTACTATCATATATGCCTACTATCATACCTACATACCTACATGCCTACATACTCTCATCCCATCCTACATCTTCTCATCTTCTCATACTCTCATACACGCCTAGCTATCTTTTCTGCCAATATACCTCCTTCATATCTCAAATAAACCCTCTACTATGAACTTGTCCTTCAGTATTTATCTCTAAATATTTTATAAAGGCCCATATTCACCCTGAAAATACCAGACTATATCTTTTATCTTTATGCATTATTGTGTAAGTGTAAATAAGGTGAAAGTCAACTGAAAATTTTCGTGATAGAATCCTTCTACCTCTTGTTAGTGCTAATTGGATTTCAGGAGGAAGAGGCATGTCTGGACCCTTGGCCATAGTTCATAGGGTTGGTGTACTTGTTATTTGCACGTGTATACTAAATATTATCCTAAAATACTGAACGACTTTTAATAAATAAAAATCAGTAAGTGCTCATGTATATCCACTGGTTTATAGTGAATATAAAACAGCCTATAGTATTATTTGAACAGTAGATATATGTATCCCATAAGTGAATGTTAATCGCATATTTTCGTTTGTTTGATGGGAAAAAATGACGATTAATCGTAGATAATCATAGATACATGTGATCGGTATAACTCGGTGACTAAATCTATTGGTATAATGTCGGCAAAAGAGTTTTATAATTAATCAACTAGGCCAACGAAGCAAAATAAGCTTAAGAAATCATTTTAATAGTTACAATATTTTTTAAATGAATATAAATAATTACACATGCAAATTTTCCAAGATATGAATACTTTAGTTATATTCTTTTTTCATGAAACTCATAGAAAAATTGTACAATGCAAAGTTATCACATATATGGTCCATTATCTTATTAGTAATAAATTATGTTGGAAAGGGTCTAAAGGGAGTCTACATATACAACAGCAATCTATAACCTTATATACACTTTAATTCCAACTGTTTATTCAATAACCAATCTCCGAGGGACTTAAAAGATCCAGTTAGCATTCGTTAAACCAGCCAATACTAGGGGTAATCGGAGACAAAGCTGGTTGGGGAAATCTATATATCTGGAAAGATTAATAAATTACATAACCTATGTAGTGGGTTATAACTACTGCATATATGTAACTGTAAAGTATATATATATATATAAATACATATGTTTAAAACTTTCAATTATATGCTATTTTTAGTGACATCAACATTATTAAACAAAGTATGTCAATAATCAATTACATATGGAATCATGGAAAGACTAAGTGCACAAAGGCGTTTGGATGTGATATTTTCCCTTAAAAGACTTATTTAAGTGACGGGATACCGTAGACTTTTTCTAAGTGTTGAAAGATCATGGTAAAAGGACAGGAAAAGAACTCTAATGTGACTCAGAATTGGATTACAATCTAACATAAAGCATTATTATTTTCATATACAACACGCAAAATTCCTTGCACCATTTCTATTTGGTACACCTGGAACAAAGTTATACATTTGACAAGTGATTGAATATTAATATTTGGCTGTTGCAATTAAATTTCTTAATAATTTACTTATGTAATGTAAGAAATCTATTTTTATTTTTTATTTTGTGAGAATTATTCTTGGCTACACTTAAATAGTTGTTATATACCTGTAAACTTTGATGCTAGACAAATACCTAAATACCCAGCACTTGACCCCTAAAAACTGTGATGGGTTAAGGAACACTTGGATAATTCTTGATTAAGCAAATAAACATTCCTAAAGGCTAAGTCAATATTTAGAAATAATGTAGAAGTTACTGACCTAATACTAATATGATCTACTCTTAATCATTAATATTGAACAGGCCACGGGATAATAAGCTAAGAAAGAGGTTTCCAGGTGATATTTAATAGGAATCATTAAGCAATAGTTGAGGTTCTAATTGGTTCATTAAAATCTTCCAATAAGAATAATAAGAGTCTAGCCCTTCAATCCACGCCCTGGATGATTGGCTAATTTGCATATTTGTTTTTAACTTTAATCTGTGATGAGAACCGAATCTTAAAAAGTCCAATTAATAATAGTGCACATATATGCCTTATATAGCATACATGTATTCCTCATATAGTATATATGTGTTCCTTATATAGTATGTATGTATTCCTTATATAGTATATATGTGTTCCTTATATAGTATATATTTCTTATGTAGCATATATCAACACACTAGCCAATGAAAAATGGTTCAGAACTGAACTTTTGGTCTTCAATCGCCATATAGATCAACCAATAGCAGTACCTCTGCATCGATTAATATTTTATTCCTTTAAGTTCCAAAACTGAAAAGGAAAACAAAATAGTGAATCCACGTTCTACCTTTTGTATGTTTTGTTGTGCTATTGTGCTTGGGTATGCTTTCTTTTATGGCCCCTTCTCTTAACATTTTCTATATTTATCAATGTTCACCTTAGCAACTCTAAACAATATTGCATGTTGTTTGGTTTTTCTTCTCTGTCTAGTCTTTTTACTCCTCGACACTTTATAATTCCATTTTGGTAGTGCTTGCTATTTTTTATTTATATTTCTTCTTTTTCTCTCCCTTTCTCTTACCTTCTCTTAATTTCTCTTTATATTTCATTTATGACATGTTTATTTCCTTATTGTTGCTTAAATAAATGTAATTGTGTTTTATTATTGTTACAATAAACTTTGACAGGCTTCCTCTTGTATTTGTGTTTGTATATATATATGTATGCATTTGCTTATTTTGATTTAAATATATTTACGTGTATATAGATATGGAAGTCTCTGTATATACCTATGGGGGTAGGCATTCTGGCATATGCATGCTTGTCTATATATTTATATTGGTTTGTTTTTAAGCTTATACGTTTATACTATTTTTACAGATATACTAATGCTTGTGTACATGTATATATATATATCATCTCCTCCCCATTTAGAGGAATAAAAGGAATTGATCACTCTCAATATGTCGTCTGAAAAACCAAAGATGGTGGATGCCTTGGCACAAAAGGCCGTTAATTCTGTAAGTTCCCTAAATATAACCTTGAAATATGGTGAGGTTTATAAACGAACCAGTTTCCTCTGTCAATAATACAATTGTTCTATTCTTGCTTTCTCTGTTGCATGCTTAATACTGAAGCTATCTTTAATTCTAGTTTTATTCAAGTTCAAGCCAAAAAGCGAGAAAAATGAAGGAATTATTAGAGGTATTGTATGGTAGGCACCATAGTTGTCTGAGATCATATACCAATTCTTCTCTGGTGACGTGCTTGTATTTTTGTTGACTGCAGATAAAGAAAGAGATACCAACTAAAGAGCGTCAACTAAAGATTCATCAAGAATTTACTGATGTTAAAAAAATGAAGGTAGATATTTATATAAGCTGTGTTCTGGCTCTGGTTTACCTAAGAAATTAAAATAATGTAGTAATATCGTAATAATAATATAGAGAAGGATGGGAGGAGAGAAAGAAAGATTGGGAAATATGCATGTAGATAATCGAGTAAATTAGATATAGAAAGAATACAAATGATAGAGATATAAAACTACTAAAAATTATGTTAAAGATCTTATAAAAATCCAGTTGGTTGATTTTTGATGCTTTATTTTATTTTATTTTTTTTAAAAAAAAAAAAAAAAAGACGATGTGTTTCTAATCTAATAGACCATGTTTTTTTCTTTTCCAAGGAAGAGACCATCCATTTTCTATCTAACTTTAGTAGTGGATTCCTTGCCTGCTTCAAAGGTATGTGACTATACTCTCCAATATGTATTATATTTTTCTCTGTGTTTTATCCCCTAAGTACCTGGATATACCATATGTACCACCCCACCTCCCCCACCTCCTCTCCAATTGGTTTTCTTTGTTAAAACTTAAAACTAAACCGTTTATGGTTGAAACTTCTACTTTGTAAAGTATTGTTAACGTACATTTGCTGGTTTCTGTATGAGCCTCTGCTATTGGTCCGTACTAAGTTTAAATTTGGTAGGCTTTTGGATTATATTTTAATGTATGACCTAAAGGCCAGTTGATTGGGGCCAATGACAATAAATATTATAAAAATATTTGTTGACCACAAACCAATAAAAATCATAATTGACTTGTTTTTTTATTTTTTATTGGTCACTGCAATTTTATTATTTGCCTTAAAAGGGGCGTGAAACATGCCGGGCGATTTAGTGATTGCAACCGTATTTCCGAAGGTGTCTGTCTATACTATAAGTAAAGCATTGTTGATATTTAATGGGACAATATCTCTTTAAAACTGCTAATTTCCCAATCATCTTTGCTGTTTAAACATGATAATCTTGAATTTGGAAGTTAAATCCTGTCATAACCTATCTTTATTTATTGTATTGTATATAACAACTTAAGTACTCTATATAACAATAATAACTAATTACTCAATGAATAATAATGAGTTCAGCGAATAGTTCTATGGGAATAATCCTGAATTCAAACTTAGACGTTATGTGACCAAGTATGCATTAGTAACATTTATAAAGTATTATATTGGTCCTCTCAGTCAAAAGAAAAATACAAGAATCATTAAAAAATTTATTGATAATGATGGAGGAAAGTGTCATGGTATTCTAAATCAAGAAATTAAGTGCTCAACGTAACATATCATGCATATATTATGTTAAAAATTAAAAATTATCTTTTATTAAAAGATTTGTTTTCTGTTTAAGTTTTTTAAAAGCCTAAATATTTAGGTTCTCCCTCTCTCTACGTTTTTAATCCGTCATAGCATTCTAATTATTTTTCAATAGAGTTAGAAAATCATGTTTATAATTGAACCTAATATCACTATACCGCCACTGTATCTATCGATGTACATAGAGTTATATATATTGACAGAACCGGTCAGGCATATCCTGAATTACCTATACTATAACATATTATACTATACTATACTATATATTCTAAATACGCTATACACACTATAAACCTTATACTCTATATATCCGATCGTAAGAATGAAGAGTGTTTCAGTTTCCAACCATATGCTGTAATTTATATCTAGCACTTCCCTATCCTTTATTATGCCACTAGTGTATATATAAAGAAGATAACAAATATGACAATAACATAACAAAATAATAGTATAACAGTATGACAGTATAATAGATAGTGCAATAGTATAATGGTAAAAAATAGTGTAATATTGTAAGAAAGAGAGAGAGAGTACTATACTGTACTATACTATACTATGTTATACTATCATATAATGCTTCACTCCATTATTACTTCATGACCCGACTCGACCCTCATTCCAGGTATCGCCCAGGCTGCCATGAGCCCTAAAGTGAGAGCGAGTCACATAAAATATGGGAAATACCTCTTAGGTGCTTGTGGTATTATGTTCCTTGTTACACAGGCAAGTATTGTTTTATTATACATTTACAATATATATTTATTTCCTACGGCTACTTACGTATGCGATCTATATAATATATTTGATTATATTCTATTATAGATGAATCATTTACACCAAAATGGTTGTTTGTATTGATAGCCGGGTTGATATAAGTATAAGTATAACTATAAATATACTTCGTCTCTTTTCTATAGTAGTACCTTTAGTAGTCTTAAACTTTTTTTCCATTCTTTTATATATGTATATATATAGTTTTTAATGAACCGAGTTTAATGGACTAAAAACTTCAATTGATTTTAATCACATTTGTTATTATTATATCTTTCAAAAAGCACTACAGCCCACATTTTTTCCCACAGGGGTCGGACTAATAAATATGATATAGTATAATATAATATCTCATACTATACTTCACTTTTAATTATTCTACTGTTTCCCCTTGTAATTATTTTGTAATTATTTTTCTTTGATTCTTTAGCCTTCTCCGATTTGTTTCTATTTGTTCCTTTTCCAACCCTATTACTATATCCACTGCATATTGTTTTATCTCTCATTCCTTTTTTCTCCATTCATCACTCTCTTTCTCTCTCAATCTTTCATAATAAAATGTAATAATAATGTAATAATACAATATACTGTAATAGTATAGTAATACCCAGTTATCAAACCATTCCAATTGGAGCGTATATTCTATGAGCAAAATAAATGCGCTGTGTGTGTGTTTCTCTTCCTCTCTCTCTCTCTCTACTCTTTCTCTAATCAATATTTCTCTCTCCTATCCAGTTGACAGTACTTCCGTTCAGAATTATTCTTGGGATTATTTCATTGTTTATTACTATGCCTGATTCTGCCACAGACTGGATGGATACCTTCGTTTCCACTGCAGTAAGCCTTTTACCCTTTCCACCACATAAGGATTGTATGTTATTATCACGTACATACCATTATACTTTTATACTCTACAACATATTTTATATTACATTACATTATATTATATTATATATATCTATCTATATATATATATATATCTGTGTTTGTATTCGTGCATATGTACATATATGTAAACATACAATATATATGATTATATTTGTATTCCAAGGTGCACTGATACACAAAAAGGCATATAGTAAACATAAAAAGGCCGTGAGATAGATTTAGACCTATTTAAAATTATAATGCTATATATCTCACTCTTTGATTGGGGGACACACCTGTACATTGATTTAAATATTGAGTATGTTTGATATTTACTCTATCCGTTTATAATTTAATTGGGTATGTATTCTAATAGTCTATAATAGTCTAATTATTGCAATCTAATTATGTTTATATAGTGCTTGTCCTGTCAAATTTGTAATATAAATTAACTTGTATGATATGTACTCTATATGTGTTGCATTGTATGTGTCATTTCAAACCCGTATATATAATATAATATTATATTATTACAATTTTATTTATATACTTCAATCACAAACTGTGATAAAAGGAAAGACCAATGATGAGTAACTATTAAACCCCAAGTTAAACCCTAAACTTACAGATTTTGGTTGCAATTAAAGGAAAATTTGGTGACTTTAATTAACGGGTCAGATAATTCCAAGTATTGTATGATATGTACTCAATCATAGACCTTATTTCTATTCCCTCTCCTCTCCGACCCCCTCCTACCAGATCTTTATTGTCCCTTTTCTCATGGTCATGGGTGCACGTAACATCAACCCTAAGCCCTTTGAGAACCTCTTCTTTGACTGTCTTGACTCGGTTGACCCTGCTTATGGCGCTTACTTGAAGGCCACCCCGCACTGGTACGTGTGTGTGTGAATGGAAATGTAAATGTATGTGCATGTGTGTATATATGCACGTATGTATGTATGTATATATGTATATATGTTGCAGAATTAAGAAACTCCTATGGATACAATCTTGACTTAGTATAAGATTGGTATCCTTATATCTGTATAGCATAGTGTAAATGAATATCTGACTCTATAATACTCTGGTTAACTAATCTATCCTAGATTAAATATGGAAATATGGCGTAATTACTGGTTCAGTTAATGATTAGGTTTCACAGTCAGATCCCATCCCATCACATCATCTAATTTCCAATAAGGCAAGTAATGCATATCTCTGATTGACTGTTTTTGGCTACAGGTCTGCACAACAAGGCCGAACAAAAGCCACAAAGCGGCTATGGAAGATGGTTAAAATGGCAGTTATTTTTAAAATTTTATGTAAGTTATATTCTCTTGTTTTTTTATTGTTATTTTTAAAATAATTTGAAAGGTCGTATTATTTCTTTTTATTGGTTAAGCTACATCCAATGATCCATTAAGTCTTGATTTGGTTCTCTATCAATACTAGTGTGCCGTTGGCAACCATGCAGTATAATGCTAATTTAATTTTTATGTGTTAGCATATTGGATGAATGCTATTAAGCTTTAGTTTGTGTGTTCGTTGCCAGTTCATTCTAGACAAGAGTTTTATAATTATTTATAATAAATTAATTAATTGGTCATTTACTTGCTGCAGTATAATACTACTCTATTCTATTAATTATATTATACTATGGATCATTAACATCCTATTAGCTGTCTTGCCGTATAACAGGGGAAGGCCTTGATTGGGTGATGGCGCACCTCTCTGAAAGTGTCTTGTTGGGATTAAAGGCAGATTGATATAATCGTTGGCCCATACAATATGTGATCTTAACTATTAATAGGGTATTGGTTATCTTGTCGTTACCTTATTAGCCAATCACACATAGGAACCCATAGTGCCAGCAACATGTGTATAATAATGATGCCTTAAAGGCACATTTTGAAAGGGGTTCATTGGATATTGTTTTATTTGTTTTATTTGTTTCCTGTAACAAAATGTGTACTATTAACCACGCATACATTACACACCATGCATTATACATCATACATATATCTCACAGCTGCAATTCCCTATGTGAACCTAATCTCTGTTCCTTTGGCTGATTATCTAGCGTTTAATCAAAGATTCGGGTAAGAGCCAGCTGTACACTCGTTGACTCTATTTTATCTCCTACTCCTCTCATTGGATGCTTAATGTTTTGCTGTATTTGTCTGGTTGTCTTCCGTTTATCTCTATCTTTTTATAGATATAATTCTCTTTTTCTCGTTGGACAGATACATAAGGTGTTGTTTTTAATTCTCAAGCCTTTTCTTTTTCTTTTTCTTTTTTCTTTTCTTTTTCTTTTTTACTTCACCGGGCTGGTGGTGCATGCATATATACATAGTATATATTGTATATATGTGTGTGTATCCATATATTTTAATCGCCTCTTACCTCGCTATCCATAATACTTATTTTATGACTATCCATGCTACCCAGTCCGCACATACGCCTATGTTTAAAATCAAACTATTTTGAAATAATTGAATATAGTTAGCTTATTGTCATACAATAACTTCGTCGTATCTCTCTCCCCCCTCACGTAAAAAATGACACTTACTTGTTTTGGTTTCATTATATTTATTTTCTACATTTCTATCTCTCACCAGGATTAAGCTCTCCGCTTTGTTTTTCACCCTAATGGCTGTCGGACTAAAGGTAATTAATTATACTGTACCGTAGTACATTATACTTTACTATACTTTACTCCACTATACCACAGCTCTGGTACCCAGTAGGCAGACTATGAAGTGACCATTTCTGTATATACCACCTGTCATCTCTTTCTCCATTCCAACAATTACTTTCCTACCTTCACTCATATAAACATCATTACAACGTCATCATCCTCTCACTTGACCTACTCCTTATTAATCTGTTAATGTTTATATTTCACTCCTTTAAACGCAATACCTTCTACCGTAAAACATAATGTTAGATCTATAGGTGAAACCCCCTGGCTGAGTCGTGGGCCAATCGGTATATTCATTAATTAATTGATTATACCAGGAAAAAATTATCACTTAAAATTCTCTATTTATAAGTATTGCATCGCTAAATTTTTTATAAACCTCAATTTCCAATTAATTAAAGCTAGATGAAATTAGTCAATCAAATAGCAAATAGCTTAGTGCGAGATTATTTACTCCGTAATGAATTAATTAAAATTAATTTAATTACTGGCTTAACGTTACAATGCTTTCCACTCACAGCATCAAGTGTCTTGGTTTGTGGGGATCTGGATTGCAGCTCGTGTTCTTGGTATGTATATATGTAAAAGTTATTAAAACAACCAATATTTGGTTATTTTTTAAGGGATCTTTTTGAATTCACTCAAATTTTTGATGAATATTTGCATTTATGCTGTTATTTATTTATTTTGTTAAAAGGATCTTGACCTTATTGAAATAATGTACAGTATTTGTGGTCTTTATAATTGTCGAAATAAATCAATAATAGTCAACTTATGATCCGGCAAATTGGAGTCTTCAATGCCATTTATTTTATATTGCGTTAGAATATTTAGGATTGAGATGGCAAACTTTTCTTTTTTTATGTTATGAGGTTATTTTTTTAAGAGTGAATTCAATTCACTCAAATTTTGATGAAGAAAGTAACTATTTATACTTGCTTTAATCAATGAAATTTTAGAAATAATCTATAGTATAAATGACTAGAGAAATGCCCAGGTTTAATACTTGTAGTTCAACCCAATCTCGCATTGGAACATTGTTTTCATAATTAATTTGGACTAATTAGTTTTCTTTTTGGGAATTTTTTCCCTTTAAATAATCAATAATCTAGACCAATCATTTCATGATCCGCTTGTTATCACATGGTAATACCACATGTTCCGTCGGAGTTGACGGTCTTGCAACACTTGCTTTTGCATTTATTTTTGGGATTTGTCCACTTATTTTCGGGAACCCCTATAAATAACAATATATATAGAAGAACTAGTATTATTATAAATCTTTTTTAAATGGATTGTCAAATGGTTCATATGAAATTGGGGGTGATATGGTTCTTTTAGTGTATCTTTGTATAATACACAGTGGAAATGATTATGTAACAAGATACCAATACGACTAGCACTAGTATATTCTAATGATGCATTACAGTTGGCCTTTTCAGTTTTCTTTTCTTTTCTGTTTGCTATTATTGAGTATATAAATAAACACATGCTAATATATATATAGGGATTTATTTGCATTCAGATAACACCTTACACGTATAAATACATAAGCACATATGTACCTGTATATTCTCTCATACTTACTCATACGTACCTAATATCATACATACATTTATTAACACCTACACCAGAGTCTACTCTAGTGACTCACTGTATGCTTACTCATTCCCTTGACTCTCTTCCCGCAGGCCTAGAGATCCTGGAACCTTTCCTAAGTAGAAATCAGTTTCCAGAGGGTAGCCAGCACCAGTAAGTATCCTACACCTACACCTGTGTATTGGTTTGTGTATGTTTCAGAAGGATCAGTGATTGGTGTATGGGAGTGGGAGTGGGGCTAGGTATGTTGTGACTGGTTTATATTATAGACAATGGCTGAATGGGTGGTGTTACTGATTGGCACTGAGATTGGTTTAGAGAAGAGTGATTAATTAGGTATAGGTGTAGGTATACATTAATAAGGAATACTATGTGCAAATGGATGACCCTTCTGATGACGTTATAATGATGATATGCGAGTGAACCTAATCATTGGATATCTTGCAGGATCCTTAAGAAATATGACCCTCTCATTATAGGCTTCTCTTTCCCTTTGATGATTTTGGTTAATCTTAACTATGTTGGTATGTACCCACCCACCCCTCTCTATCTATTTCGGTGACATTATAAATTATTGTATATGTATATAACGACAATATATATATATATAATGTATTATTAGGATTGAATATATGTGTATTCTAAATGTAGATATATCATGTTGTAGCTGGATTCTTGAAAAGGTTAAAAAGAAAACGCTGTATGGCTCTTTGTTCCTTTGTTAAATTTACTATGTCAACTGGCTAGTAATTATATATAGCATGTATATATATAATATATATATATATAATAGATAATTGATAGATATAATACAATATGCATGGATGTATCTGCCAATTACTTGCACAGTTACATGCGTGTATTATTATTATTATTATTATTACTAAATATACCTTCTCTACCTTGCACTGTGTTGTAGAATAACGGAAAAGGAAAAAGGAAATATAAAATACCATATAGTATTTTGATTTAAGTAATCTTGTGAAAAAAAATCTACCAAACCTATTAGTTCACCGTCTTGTTTACACTTGGCTCCTTCATTTGTCCATCCAATTGTAAACCGAAGTCGATCATTTAGTAAAGTGATCAATCAATTGTCGATATAACCTTTATTATAAAATTTTAATTTTAATACCCCACTAACGTGCATGATTTCTCTCTTTTACAGGACCACTGTTCTTCGGGATGGCCTTTGCGGCCGCACCTCTTCTTGCACTACAGCTACGAGAGATAGGGTTGGCAGTGGCAGCCAAGAAGGAGTAATCGTTGTAGATGAATGTATATGGTCACCACTGTATGTATCGGTGAATGCATTAATGAAACTGGATTGTTATATCACAATGGTAATTGGAATGGGTTAAACACTGGTGAGCCTTGACGGGTCCTGCAATGTTTATAGCTTCGATTCGGTTGGCAGTGGCAGCCAAGAAGGAGTAAATTTTGTATATAAATATATTGGTAATCATTTTATGAAACGATGAATATATTAATGAAATTGGGTTATTATATCACAACTGAGATTGGAATAGTTTAAATACTAGCGAGCCTGACTGGTCCTGCAATGTGTGTAGCTTCAATTCTAATTGGTCGCTTATCGATTTAGTGGTTGTTTATTGGCTGATGGTCGGCGGCTTACAAGGTTTTATTTTATTGATTTCATTGTTATTTTTATCTAGGTGTTATAGGCATTGGTAGCTTGGTTATGGTATTGAAATATATGGAGGAGCAGATAGGGGTAGTTGTCGTACCGGAACCAAGCCTTACATTTATATGTGGTATAATATATCCTTGGACCTTGTCTATTTAAAAAAAATTCCCCATCTATCCGACTGCAGTATGACCTTCTTACCCCTGCTGCATTTCACATTGATTCATGAAACATATAGTTATACCAATTAGTTGATTTGGAAATGAATAAGCCTGTAAAATAGAATATTTATTTTATTTGGATATTTCTAACACTAACTTACGTAGAAGCCGAAACTGTCTCTAATTACATAAAATAAAACCTTTAAGTCACTCCGAAAGTAATGTATGTGTAGTGTTGCTTGCTATATTAAGCTATTCCCTATCGATCTGTATCAATATCGATTCCACTATTATTACGCGGTTGTACCATGATAAATTGTACTCGCTTTAAATAACTTCAGTGCAATCTCTATTTAATTGAAAATGAAAATTCGTCTAATAATTATCTTCGCCAATTCGTTCTCTAAACTATATATAATAATTGGTAGGCATAAAACTTGTTTACTCGATCTTGCTTTATCTTATATTACACTCCCATTCGTTAATTATCATCCTCTTGCTACACCACGTTTACCATAATAATCTAGGGGAATGTGTAGATATGTCCCTATTTAAGAATGATAAAATAACTTATGGCATAAATTGTATTGTTTATTAATAAGGTGAAGCTAAGTATATATTTTTAACATTATATTGGTACTGGTTTACCGGAAAACTTCCAACTTCCTTATATCCACCTACCTTTGACTAATTATAATATAGAAGTATCTTTTCCTTTATCAGTATAGTTTTCAAATCTATCTCTAGATCGGGTTTAACCAATATCCGACAATGACCGTCTATATACAGCTCTCTTAAAACGAAATGGTAACTCCCGTATTTATGAATTAAAAAAAAATATACATAATATATAATATTATAATATAATTGCTTGATAGATACTTCTCTATTTGATCCATTGAAGAATCCTGAGCTGAACTTGGATCGGCCTCTATATCTAATCATGGGAATTGCGTGTGCATATTTAAAATACGATAACCAATAAGAGAGCAATAAATGATATCTATAGATTTAATTGTCTGAGACATGTGCAAAAGATGAGATGCCTTTATTTTTAATAAAATTATTTAAAATAATGTTGAATATATAAAACTTTAATCGGTATAAAATACAATAATTACTTTTTTATTTGTACTTAGGTGTATTACCATGCATACTTAGCTATCCTGTGTTGTTCTACCAGAGTGATTATTGACCGTCTCTCATTAGAACCATTTAAAGCAATCAATAAATAGCATTAATAATTTTTAACTTAACAACCAATTAACAATGAATCGCTATTTGGGCTAGACGCCAATTAGCATCGTGTTGACCAAAACAAACAACAGTCTAATTTCTACATACCACATTTCGATTATTTACCACGTTTGATTATTTACTATTGCTGCAATGTACTACTAGATAGATAAGATATCGACAATAAGAAATTCTTGTTAGAAAAGCCCGCTTTTTACAAATTTACTCTCATATATAGTTTTTTTATTTTGATTATTATTGACGCGACCTCGTAACTACAGGAAAGTTTACTTCACAGTGAGTTCTTTTGACATAACATTTTTTCTCTTCAGTTCTATATCTGTGTCTACTATATCCTCTCTCAGGACAAGGAATTATTGTGTGTATATTAATTTCTATTAATGTAGTCAGTGCTCTTTAAGGGATTGTTAGTTTCATTTTTATTCCTTTCAAAAGCTTTTATACTACGCTTCCTCAGTTCTATTCTATGTTATGTGTGTAATTAATTTCTTCTATGTCTGCCTGTACCTCTTTACTGCCTGTGTTAAATTATGGTGCGACCATATTGGAAGTATGGTTCATACATATTAATAATTCCTCAAAACATAACTATGCAATACTTCCGTGTCCCTGGCAGGGCAGTGAGTGTTGATATATATATATATATATATATATTAAGAATAATTTAATAATTTATGGGTTCGTTCCAACATATTTATTAGTATGTTGTGTTGGTAAACGGGAGAAAATAGTATTCGTTTTGAATTGATTTATAGTCAAATTGCTGTTCTTTCTTGTTTTGTATTCAATTTCCTCTCCTATTTTTGTATATTTTAGGAGGTGTGTAACCATAATTGCTTTCAACTGGGTGTGTACGTGTTCACACATTGCACATAAATACACATGCAAACAAACACATACACACTTATGTAAGCCTGCCTAGGTCACCTGCTGTTCTTCTATTGCCTCTTCCATACTTAGCGAATGCTTCAACTCTGCAAAATATAGTGGCTATTCTAAACAATATTATTATTCAAATATTCCTAATGTTTACATTCATGTTTTGTCGGTGGATGTGTAATTTGTCTCTTTCTTATTCTTTCTCTTGCCCTCCATTCTCCTTTTAGTAAGAATGCCCGCTACTATATAGGTTGGATAAAGGTTCTTAAAGCTATGTCGCTATATTAATTCGGCTTATACATCATCACAATCTATGTTATGCATGTAGGATGAATAATAAAGACTACTTGAGGGGTATATAAATAGGGAAACATGAAATTGCTATCTAACTGGCATGGAATAAAAATTATAAAATTAAATTAATAATGAAACTTATTTATGTGCATATATATAAAATATCTAATACACAAAAATAACTGATAATAACTATTAATAATAATAATAATAATTGGGCGTGAATACAATATATGCGCCAAAACAATAGATATAAAAAATAAGTGGATTCATCACTAACCCCTTAGTACAGTCATGGGCTACGTTCCCAAGTTTGTTCTCCTTCCTGAGGCCCCAGTGTTTCGGCCCAGCGAGGAAGAATTTAAAGACCCCTATACCTACTTAAATTCTATAAGAGAGATCGGTCAACGCGCTGGTATATGTAGAATTATCCCTCCCCCTGTGAGTCACTACATTGTCCTTGCTATCATGTACATATACTAGTACTAATGATTGGCTGGGGTGGGGCCGGTTACGGTTACCATGGGAATAAAGAGTACCTGCACTGCAAATACATACATGCATCTGGATGCGCCTGTATAGTATACCTGTAGGAGAGTACTTTTTATATATCATTATATATACACGCACTTATAAATATCCACCAATCACCAATTCCATTTACATATCATCACCACGTATCATCCAATCATCCATCACATCACCTTCCTAAGTCACTTTCCTCCCCCTCCTCCTCTTTCCCTTTAGAATTGGAAACCCCCTTTCTCCCTAGATATAAACAAATTTTCTTTTACGACGCGACTTCAAGAACTCAATGAAATGGAGGCACACTGCCGCCTTCGTTCGCGATTTTACGAAACCATTGCTCAGTTCCACGCCCACCAAGGCACTCCCATGTTGCGCACTTTCTATGTTAACAAGAAACCATTGGATCTTTATGTACTTCATATGTACGTACAGGAGGAAGGGGGGTTTGATCGTGTTCAGACTGGGAAACGATGGGCTGCTGTGAGTGGTTCCCTCTATATATATATGTGTGTGTGCATTTGTGTGTGTGTATGTGTATGTATATATATGTGTGTGCATATTTATATATATTTAGCACAAATTCAGTGGTCTGTAGTAGCATTGGGGTTATATGCACACCACTTCTTTTATATATTATACCTTTGCTTACAATGAAGGATGATGATGTTTGATTGATTGTTATCTGATAGTTCTTATGGGTCCTCTGGGCAGGGAAATGTATAAGATATGCTGTATGTATGTATCATATGTATTGTATTCTATGTTATGGTATTGTATTATATGTGCAATATCGTCCTTAAGCCAATCAGTCAATCGGTACCATACCTTAATAAGGATATAGATGCCTTCAGTTTATAGAGGCCAAAAATATGAATTTAACTCTAACTTACCTACTAGCTCTATAGGAGAAACAAACAGCAAGACCTTAAACATAGATATACATAGATATATTTAAATATACATAAGCATACACCCTTATTAATCTACTTAACTACGCATATAGCTATACGTTTTATTATTGTATGTGTCCATTATTCCTCATGTAGTTATTTATCATCATCTCCAATTGGCTAAGTTATACCCATAGCCGCTTTTATGGCCACTCCTTCTATTAATACCAGACAGCTCTTACTGCTGCAACTATGTGTTTCTTTTTATTATTCTTTCTCTTTCTCTCTCTCTTTCTCACCCACCCTGTCCCCCCTATTACCTTTTATAGATAGGTCGCAGGATAGGTCTTGACGTCGTCAAATGCACTAGTATGTCCAATCAACTGCACCTAGCTTATCGTAAACATCTCCTTCCCTACGATCAATTTCTAGCCAATGCAGAACTAGCTGGGAAAACGCTTAAAAACTCGGGGGGAATGCGCCGGCCTAAGGTAAGGTTTGTGTATAGATATTGTAGATATGTAATAGTATATAAGAGAGTATAATAGTACATAGGATAGTATAGTAGAGAAGAGAAGGAGAGAGCCTATACATGTAGATATGTTATTATACTATCATATGCATAGTAAATTTTTAATCATGATAGATACCCAATGAATTGGTGTGAATATAACATGAGACTATTTAAAATTTATACATAGATTTAATATACTCTTGACTGCAGCATAATTTTATTGCTTACTATCCATTGGCTATATCTTACAATTTTTTTATATATAATATAATGCAGTACAACACAACACAAGACATGAGATTATAGACGGCATTTTCCTTACCCTTCCTACCCTATCCTACCCTACCCTATCCTATCCTATCCTATACTATCCTGTCCTATCCTATCCTATGTTACCCTACCCTACCCTACCTTCTCCTATCCTAACCGCCCCACCACCATTATGATAGAAAATTACGGATATAGGACATGCACCTCACAAAGGGTCCATCCCCACTACCCCTTCAACCAATGGGACACGGCGAGAGATAGACGGATTAGGATTACGACCTGCCCTGTCCAATGAAGACCAACATATAACAGATAAACGAAAGGCTAAAAAGAAAGAGCTGGAAAGGATGGGATGGAAAAAGGGAGATTACTGTGAGATATGTCTGAAAGAAACAGACGATGAAGCCATTTTGCTGTGTGACGGTTGTGATCGTGGTTATCATAAGTATTGTCTAGTCCCTGCTCTAGATGCGGTTAGTGCTCTCTCTTCCTCTCTTTCCTTTCTCTCTTTCTCTCTGTATACGTGTACAGAAAAAAACACATTAAACTCTAAATTTAGAATCTGGCCAATAAGAATATTTATTTGAAGAATTTCAAATTGATTTGAAGAACAGAAGAACATTGCATATTTTATCTTATATGAAGACAAGATGATTGGTGTTTTTCTAACAGTAAAATGTTTATAGCAATAATCGCGTTACTA
Source organism: Ichthyophonus hoferi (assembly GCA_002751075.1). NCBI lineage: Eukaryota > Ichthyosporea > Ichthyophonida > Ichthyophonidae > Ichthyophonus > Ichthyophonus hoferi. The sequence continues at coordinate 18,380 of NAOQ01000852.1, forward strand.
GACTTGATATAAGTTTAGTCATCTTGGGAAATCCTCGGTTAAGTTAACCAATAGCAACTCCGACCAATCCATATATATATATATATATGTATATTCACATGCATCTTTTCATTTATTGGCATGCTCACTCAAGTATAGTATTATAGATGATGCAATATATAGATATATTTGTATCTTCTATTGGTGCATTATCACTATACTTTTGTGATGACATTTTTTTTTCTTACTATATACTACTATTATGATTATTACTATTATTACACATCTGAATATATCTGGGCTGTCATCGTCATCTCCACCTAGATAGAGTGGTATACCTTACTACATACATAATTAGATAATTAATTAATCGAATTTTTCCTAATTCGTACTAGGAGATATATATTGTGGTCCCCACTACACTCCTGATTGTATACAGACTATCATATTATTATCATTGTACTATTTACTAGCCTATTATACTACCATCCTCATTATAATGTCATGCATATACATGCACACACACACAGATACCAGCATGTAAGTGGCTCTGCCCTGACTGCCTATTGGAGGAGTGCGACCGACCAATAGCTGAGCATGGGTTTGGAGAAGGAGCCACTTACAACAATGTGGCCGAATTTAGCTTAATTAATGACAAATTTATTAAGGATACTTTTGGCACATTAACGCCTACTACGAAAGAGGTGTGTGTTCTTTTTCCCGTTCCTCTCCTAAGATATCCGTCTGCTTTCTGTCTATGGTTTTTTCTCTCTTTCTTTCTCTCCTCTAGTGCTACATATATGTAGTATAGGGACTATATGTATTATATCTGTAAGACATATTATGCCGTATGCCTTCTCTCTATCTGATTTATAATACTATCAAGTATAGTTCTATGTTAGACGGTATAGGATAGGATAGTATAGTATACTCTAGTGTAGTATAGTGTGAGGGGAGGTTATAGGCTTTATTGCACTGGTCGGACTGATATATTTTATTTTATTTATCTAGTTCGTGAATTTTATATAATTTATTTATTCGAAGCCATTGATATTATTTATTAAATTTACAATATATACATGATAGATAGTATGTATGTGTGTGGTTATTTTAAATAAAGATGGTGAGACAAATCCATGACTTGATTATCTCTCTATCTATCTAATCTATACTCTGGTGATAGTCCCTAGTTAATTTTCCTTCCTCCCTCTTCCTCTCCCTCTCCCTCTCCCTCTCCCTCCCCCTCTTTCTCTTTCTCTCTCTCTCGTTCTCTAACCTATGCCTCTACGGTGCATATTGTATTATATTATATGATATTGTATTTTATTATATTATGTTATGTTATTTTATGCTATATTATATTATATTACAATACATTATACTACACAACTCAGGTAGAAGCAAAATTCTGGGCCACCGTACAAAATCCCAACAACAACATATCAGTAGAATATGGAGCCGACCTACATAGCAAGGAAATGGGCAGTGGTTTTCCCCATATCCGGCATGGTACAGATTCTATGGGACCAACCTACGCACAAGATCCCTGGAACCTTAACAATATACCCGTCATTCCCAAGTCGGCCCTTCACTTGTTTGGAGGGTCGATTACAGGTGGGGAAAGAGTTGGGAGCTGGGGAATTATGTGTGTATGTGTATATATATATATATATATATATATAATAAAATATAGATATATATAGTAT
>NAOQ01000853.1:5141-16230 GCA_002751075.1 Ichthyophonus hoferi
CATATATATACCTGCCCCTTCCACCCCTCTCTCTTTAATTCTGGATAACAGGTAACAGACTGGGATCTAAGGGGCCACCAATCAGCTTGTCCTAAGACAAGTAGTGAGTATATTAAGTACAAGAAACAATTGGCTATTGAACATAAAAAAGCCAAAGAATTATCTAAGCAGCAGAGAGAGCAGGTATTGGCAAAAAGCTCGATCGCATCTAAATCACACAATTCTGAGCCTCTAAAATTACACGCAAATATAGTTGATCAAGATAGTAACCAATCACAATCACCTTCATTGCAATCGAATACGATCGCAGGGAAGACCAATAAGAACTCTGAACCAATCAGTCCTATGGCGTCATCAGATCCCTCTGCACTAATCATACCAAGGCAATTTATACCCGGTATGGTTAATTATCCCAAATCATCTATCTTATCAGAGATCGCGAGTATTCGAGATGAGTTTAAGAAGACCAATGTGGTTAAAGACCCAGTTAGGATACACCAATTACAGAAGCGGGAATCATTATTATTTGCAGAACTGACACGTGACAATCCCTCGATGCAACTATTGGTGGATGGGTGGAAGAGTGACGTCACACTAGAGGAGAACCTGAATGCGTTAGATTCCACCTATCACAGTAGACATCACCAGTACACTAAGATGTATGAGTGGTGGTTAGCACAGGTAAGGAGGTAGTTGATTGGGTGGATATATGTGGGGTGTGGCGTGTGGCTTTGTGTTGTATGGTGTTGCTCTTTTGTTTTCTTTCTTTTTCTTTTTCTTCTTCTGGACCGTAGCATAACATACTATTTTAATCATTTGTCCAGTTTTATCTTACTTCAAACCAAACTATCTTTTGTCAGATAAACCGTTACCAGCCACTGATATCTAACCAATGATTCAAATGATTGAATCCCATTTCCTAGAGACCCAATTATTCTTTACTTTTACTTTGACTTTCTCGCTACTACACCCATTCCTTATCTACGTTCTACTTTGTCTTACGTTAGTACTACTGCTTTCTTCCTAACCACATATATTTATTTATTCTATTAACCCATCATGCTATTATGCCATCACACTCATACTGCCATACTATAATACTATAATATACTGCCAAAAACCTATTGACTCATTGGTAGATTGTATTTTAAATAGTGTTGATGTTTAATAATTTTTCTACGATCCCAAAAGGGTTGATATAGGTTGGGTTCAACCATTCCATGTTGATGATTTTTATATTTTAAAATTAGCATTATAATCTTATTAGTTCTTGATGTTTATTTATAAAATATCTTAAATGTAACCATAGCCCAGCATGAGATTGAACCAACCACATCACAACAACCTTACCCTATTACGTATACGTCTTTCATGAATCACCTAGGCTATATCCGGAGGATGGGACCATAGGATTGGTGGCCTAAATACTTTGCATTGGCTAACTAAAAACAATGATATCACTGAACCTATATATGTATGATATTATATATTTTTATTGTTCTAATGGTCAACTAATTTATATTAAATTTTTAAACCTTTTCAACCTTTTAATTTTGTTTTAATAAAGTAATCCTGTTCCCTCACTACTTACCTAATCCTCTTATTCTGATTGGTTATTTCAGAAATCTAGCATGACCAACCACCCTCACCTATTCGGTAAGACACTGCAAGATCACGTGACGTTATCTCATTGGTTACAGAGAGAGGGACCCCTGCTAGAGGCTATACAATCTAATAAGGAGTTACTACATATGGAACACAGGAGGATTAACCCTAACCCCAACCCGCCTGCTGCCATGGCAACTGCTACCTCGAAGTCGTATGTGAGAATACTGTATTGTATATAGTGTTATAGTGCTGTATTGTGAATTGGCTTGTATCTGTTATGTATATTTGTAGGCATGTATATGTAGATGTATGTATCTATATGCCTTGATGTATACATGGATGCATATGCATATATTAAACAATGCAACACACACACACACACATATGTATATTATCTTCACCACCCACACTAATCCACCTCCTCCACAGACCTATGACCAATGATCAATCAACCTGTCCACAGCATATAGCCATCCAACCGCACCCTCCTACCTCTACCTCTACCTCTCTCCCTTTGCCGTCTCAGCCAGTCCCCTCTCCCAAATCTAGCAAGGAGCCAAGCAGATCACCCAAGCCGGTGCTGCCTAAACCAACCGTCTCTAACCCTACTCCCCCTAAACTAGCTATGAAATCACCGGGACACACCCCTACCCGAACACCTAAGACCCCGAAGTCAGCTGAGAATACAGCCAAAGCAGGCAAGATATCCACTGGAACCGCTAGCACTACGGCGCCCACCCAGGCTAACGCCAGTGCCAACTTGCCGTCTCCAAGTTACTACATGCCCCCACCGCCTGAGGGCTATCCTGCCCTGCCCCCTCGTATCTACGGCTATAACAACAACTGGTCCCCTCTCCGCTATGGCCCCTCCCACCACTTTCCTCATCAGGCCCTCTCTAGCAACTGTGCCTCCTACCAAAGTTATCTGTCCAATAGCAACAGAGCTAACTCTTTCCTCACCCAATCATCTATGGGTGGAGGGGATGCCAGGCCTGGATTTCCGACTGTACCAGGCGTTGATTTTACTGGTCAACTCCAGCGTCCGAGCTCTTCTTCTCTATCAATGGAAAATAATTTACAGCCAATGCACCAATCACAGTCACCCAATATAAGTGGTACCCCTGTTATCGCACCCTCGATGGGAACCAATAATATCAATGCATTACCAGTCCAATCATTACTTGGACCTAATCAGCATCATCCGATCACTGTAGCCGGATCCCAATCTAATATTTCTCCTTTACCTCCTAATTTCTTTCGAATGACTGCCAAATTCCGTCTACGACCATTTTATGTAAGTGGGTAAAGTTATAGTATATGGTTTATAGTATAGGGTTAGAGTATAGAGTTATAATATAGGGTTATAATACAGGATTATAATATAGGGTTATAATATAGGGTTAGAGTATAGGGTTATTATATATGGTTATAATATAGGATTATAATACAGGGTTATAATAGAGTTATAATATAGGGTTATAATACAGGATTATAATATATGGTTATAATATTGGGTTTAATATAGGGTTATAATATAGGGCTATAATATAGGATTATAGTACATTATAATATAGGGCTATAGTATAGGGTATAGTATAGGACTATAATATAGGGTTTAGGGTTTAGGGTTTAGGGGTAGGGTTGTAATATAGGCTTCTGATATAGGATTATAATATAAGGTTATGGTATTGGGTTATAGCTATAGTATATGAATAGTTTTATGACATAACGCAATGTAACATTGTATACCGCGTTATTATTATAGTATAACGCACAATTATACCATATCATATCATACTATATCATGCATCTTCAAGCCATTCCACTGTGTGTATTGTACACCCATTGGTTCATACCGATTTATAACGATGTACTATTGCATTCTATCTTATTCTATTCTATTATACTATAATGCAATATACCCCGGTGCTTCCTTATCTGATCTCCTCCTTCTCCTCTCTCTCCCCTCTCTCCCCCTGTAGATAGAAGATAGCGACTTATTAGAATACAGCTATCCCCTGCCCGAGCCTGTAATGGTGGAACCATATACTGGTGACCTCATGATGGTAAGTGGATGATACGACGGGATATGCATGATATATCACAGATCTGAAAGGGAAAGGGAACAGAAAATATAAGTTCCTCACTCTACCACCCCCAAAAATAGGCCAAAAAATCTTTGAAGAATAATAGCATTACTGATAGGGCCCTGACTATATGTAGGTTTTTTAATCAGGTGATATGATTAGTGAACTACAGAAGATAGAACATGCAATATACTCATATCTGGCAATGTGTGTTGCTGTCCAATTATTTTTTCAAGGAAAATATATACGGGGAAACATCTACTGAGACGATGTGTTTAAAAATATATATTAAAAATTGGCCGAATGTAGGATGTAATTTTTTTTCAGCAGCAACAGTCTGAGGTTAAAAGTGAAATATAATTGGTTAATAATGATTGGGTATACATCAGGTGTGGGACAACATTAGCCACTGAGACGAGGGGTTTAAAATATGAAAAATTCAAAATTAAAATTTGGTCCAAACAGCCCAATTCTTTAGTTAAACCTTCTTAGTAATGATTGGGTATGTGTCAGGTGTGGGAACTAATTCATTCTTATGAATCGTATCTGGGATTTGAACTACACGAATCAGCTACCATAGGTAAGTACCCAGGCCTACTTTGTTTATATAAACATATTTCTAAATATAGACCTTACCCTATGTGTATATATGTACGCTTTTATTATTTTCCTTTCACTGTCTTACTGTAATCCTATGTAGCTATATCATACCATACCACACCTTATATATATATATATATATATTCTCTCTTTTTTTCTTTTTCCTTATGCATATAGTATAGTGTAATAGTAATATTATACTGTACTATATACATAAACTAAGATATGACACCCGAGTTGTATGCGCCAATTATATACGAGGATACTATTTGAAAACTGTATTTTTATTGCTTTATTTTGTATTTTTAGTTCTATTTTAATTTTAATCTTAGTTTTAACCAACTTTCTGATTCCTCTCCAATCTTTATCTTTATCGTCGATGATGTCATGGTGACTTGTTATACTATATCATACTATATCATACTATATATTATAAGGTTATATTTGGCCATTCAAACCCCACTGCACACCCGATTAAATTGGATTAAACTATATTCATTCAATACACATGCTTGTATTATTTTAAAGTTATTTTAAAGTGTATATAATATGCTTTCCTTATTAGACTATCTGTCCTGCCCATCTGTGGTCTCTATAGCTTGGTGTCTATCATGTGCTTGTACTATTATTCTACTATATTATTATACTAATATACCTTTATTCTATTATATTATTCTACTAATATACCTTTATACTATTATATTAGTATACTAATATACCTTTATTCTATTATATTATTATACTATTATACCTTTATACTATTATATTATTATACTATTATACCTTTATACTATTATATTATTACTATATTATACTATTGCACGACTATACCTTTATACTATGATATTTGTTCTCTTTTTCTTTCTCTATATCATCTATTTTTCCGTATCTACCAGTGTGCAGTGCACCAGTGCACCAGTGCCCACACTATATATACTGCCCAATAACATTTATTTATTAACCAGAGCAATTTAAAGCCAGTATTGAATCTAGTAATGTCACGGAGTCCTTGGTAAGTCGTTGATGTATCATCACCATTCCTGCTTGCTACTATAGTGTTAAAGTATTATAGTATTATAATGTTAAAGTATTATAATATTGTTGTTATTGTATTGCTGTATTATAGTATCATGATATCATTGTATTGTGGTATTAGATTATTAACATATTATTTTGCAATATATCACGAGTGTATCTCTTATGTTTTATTTTCACGGCTATATATATCACACTACCCCCACCTATACCAATGACAATCAAAGGTTATAATATAAGAATATAATATATATATATATATCACACTACTCTCACCTCTACTAATGGCAATCATTGTTTGTAATATAATACATTAGGATATATATATATCATTTCCTATAGTATACCTACCTCTTAAAAATGATTGTTAGACATAATCTATTTTAATTGGCTTATTTTAAAATTAAATTATAACACCTTAATATAAAGGTAGCGATAGATCTATTTTATTATCAGCTATATGGAAGTACTGATATTGATCCCTTCACCAATATAGATCTTTATTGATCTGACCTATCAGCTGCTCTTATTCCTCTTAAGTCTTGAGATGCCGTTTAAACGTAATCGGAAAAAAGCCTTTAATCTCCATTTACCCGATTGGGAGGTATATTTATCTTTTCTGATCTCTTTTTTCTCTTTGATACAATCATGATTTGTGACGTCATACTGGCGATTAATCTAATGATCCACACTATATTGCCTTTTGTAGTTACTGTTACTTTGCTCTGGCAATGTTGATTGGGGTTTTAATTTTTATTGCTATATCATTAGTGGTTCTATGGCACCCCCAACTACCTTGATAGCCATGATTAACAGCCAATCGTTAGATTTTCATCAAAAATAAATGAATTAATCCAATACCCTACATCCTTCATAATCATACCATACCATGTAGTACTCCTCCATCTCTACCAATATATATATATATATATATATATATATTGGTATAGGTGTATGCATGCCGCTATAACCAACCTGGTGATTTTCCCTAACCAACCCCTTAGGATCCTGCCTCTCTCTCTCTCTTTACTTTCTTCTACCTATCTATTGATCTACCTACCTACCTACCTACCTCTCTATCTAACCTATTCCCTCCTTACATATAGTGTGAAGACTATGACCTATGTAGCGAGGGGGAGTCTACATATAATATGTGGTCACTAATGCAACACCCCAGCCATAGAGCAGAGCGACTAGGGAAGAAGGTAGGCAGGGTAGATGTGTCTATATATATGTATATGTATATGTAAATAACCATACCCAACTACACATTAAAATTTAAATAAGGCCAACCTGAGGAGGCATGAAGCCATTATGGTTCTTTTGTATGCACTTATAAAGTAGAATATATTATAATATGAAATAATACTAACTACTAACAACCATAAAACCTTACCACTTATATTATGTAAGCATCCACCACTCTAACAATACCAACCCATCAACCCCCTCCCAGGTAACCCATAACAACACTACGTCCATATATAGTAGTCCCGCAACAAGCGATACACCTAAGCAACCAGTAAGAGCTAAGAGATCGAGAGAGGTAGATTTGATTGATCTAGATCTATTAAACGATGAGGACGATCGTGACGTTAGTTCCCGGACTCGCCGTCGGAAGAAGGAAGTAAAGGACGTGCAGCCTAACGTTATGAATACTGCATCAGATAGTGATTATATTGATAATTATACTGATGATTATAATTGTGATGTACCAGTAAGAAAGAGAACACGGAGTACACCAATGAAAACCAAGGATTCATCCTCCGCTTCATCTTATGATTCATCTATGAAGCACGAAACAAGTGATATGACTGGGTTAGAAGGAATGTGCTTCACACGTAGTGGCAGGATTATCACGCCTATTGTGTATAAAGAGAGTAGAGAGAGGGAGAGGGAGAGGGAGAGTAAAGGAAAGAGTCCGGCCAGGAAGGAGGGGAGGAAGGAGAAGGACGCGGGGGAGAGGAAGACTAAGGCTAGTAGCGAGCCCTTCTCCCCTTATACCATCCTCCCCTGTGAGGTGTGTAATGGCCAGAATAGAGAGGATGAGATGTTACTGTGTGATTACTGTGATCGAGGCTACCATATCTTCTGTCTCGATCCTCCTTTGGCTAAGGTGGGTTATAGTGATACTGTATTGTATGGCATTGTATTGTATTGTATTGTATTCTGTTCTATTCTATTCTATTTTATTGTATTCTATTTTATTGTATTCTAATATATTATATTGTATTATATAGCCTGCTAACCATTGGGTGTACTCAAATAGATCCCTGACGATGATTGGTACTGCTCCATGTGTACTAGAGTTATGGAGAATGGTGGTGCTCTTAGCTACGAGCGTTTAATTGGTACTCAGGAAGGAGTAAGTAAAATTACAACATATTAAAAAAGATTTAAATTGGATGTTGAAATTTGATTGTGAAAAAAATCAGCTAATTCGGTTATATATTTTTATAATTTAGTAATAATTAGGCGATATTTGTAGATCAACAATTCTTGTTAATTATCATTAATTTTTAGAACTGTGTATTGTGTGGATAGGGTAATCGGTAGGTGTGATATGAGGCAAATAAACATGTAGATAATGCATGCATGTAGTAGCTGTGTATGACAATAGTTCTACTATTATATTATATAGTAAGTTATTATACTATCTTGTATTCCTTTATATTTTACCATACTATACTGTTTTATCTTATCCTATATAGTAATAATTATTGACCCTATTTATATTCCAGTGATATATTATTAAATCTATTCAGTTATAAGATACTCCTCCTAACAACTCCTACACCTTTAACTGTGACTGTTATTCAATGATTCCGGCTTGCATGCATTAGTTTCTATATATAGGAGGGACAGTGAGAGGTTATCTGTATCCACGGGGTCGTATAGATATATTTAAGGGTATGAACCAATCAAATATAAGGTATAAAAGTATAAAAAAATATTAACAATCGGCCTCTGCAGAGTGATGTTCGTTTCCATGGGATTGAAGTGAATCGAGATACTATTGGTGCCTGTGTCTATCATTACCTGCAATTAGTAAGTGACAATTGATTGGAGGAGAGTTAATTGAGGGTGTAAACATTGTACAATAATGAGTGTGTTGATTGTATTGGTTGGTTGATTATCTTTATAACTAGCTATTTAAGATCTAATACTGCTTTGTTATTTGCAAATTGATCGTAAATCATTAGATAATCTGTTGCTTGGTAATTTGGCATTAGTTACTATTTTATTAATAGGTAATAAGTTTAGGTATGTTATGTTAATAGTACATGTATTCCTATTAGCCTATAGCTCTTTCCCTCCCTTATCCTATTCTATTATTAACCTATCAGTTCTATATACACAGCCTGAATGCCAATCAGAATTAAACTCTGAGGGTGTCCTCTACCCCAATCCCTACGCCAGTTTAATTGACGTTATTAAGCACATCAAATCTCAATCCCTTTGTCTTCTACCACCCAGTAAGCTGCTTGCATTTTATCATGACCAATCAAACCGACCTTGCATGTATTTTAAAATTTCATCTATTCATCTTAATTGCTTCTCTCTTTATTTTATTCTGTATTATATATATATATGCTGGTTGGGGCTGGCTCTTTCTGTTTCTGTTTCACTTTCTACTGATATGTATATAGTATATATTGTATATCCTATATTGTATATAGTGCGTATGGTATATAGTGTATATGTGTATATTGTATATAGTGTTTATGATATATAGTGTATACGTGTATATTGTATATAGTGTATATTGTATACATTAGAGCCTGAGTTTGGTTCTAGCCAACAGGGTATCACATTCTCTATTTATATTTTATACTTTTCTCCCATCTGATCTTGTTTCACCTTTATAATATAAGCATGCTAATATATATATACTAACCTATCCTATAGCCAATTCACTCCTTTACACTCTTTATATCTCTGTCTTCCAATTCACTGGCTTATTTATAATATAATTCTACTAACCTATCTATACCTATATCCAGATCATAAGATTAAGTTGCTCCGTTTCCTATGTGATAGAGTTAATCGCCATGATAAATTTAGGACTTTTATGGAGCAAGAAATAGACCCTGAAACATGTAGGTGATGGTGTGCTGTGTCGTATTATAGTATATGTTATTATACTATGTTGTATTATAGTATATGTTATTATACTATGTTGTATTATAGTATATGTTATTATACTGGATTATTTTATATTATGTGTTATTATATTATATTATATTATATTATATTATATTATATATGTTTTATACATTAATTGCCATTGGTGGTTTATATTTGCTATGAATATATATGGAGCGTGAGGCCCCAGGTTAGTGTATGTGGGTGTTGTGTGTTGTATCACATGTAATATTTAATCTTATTTTAAATTTTTTTCTCTTATATTATTCTATCCTATCCTACCCTACCCTATCATATCCCATCCCATCCTACCCTACCCTATCATATCCTATCCCATCCTACCCTACCCTATCATATCCCATCCCATCCTACCCTACCCTATCATATCCTATCCCATCCTACCCTAACCTATCATATTCTATCCCATCCTCTCTCTCTCTTCTCACCTTAGGGGTGGAGGAACTGGGGCGAATTAACGAAGAAATAGATGAAAGAATAAAAGAGGAGACTAATAGAATAGCCGAGGAGAGAGAAATGAAAGAGAAAGAACAGAGAGAGAAGGAGGAGAGGGAGGAGACGGAGAGGGAGAGGGAGAGGGACAAGGCTAGGAAAGAGTCTTCAACCAGGAGGTCTGCTAAACTACGGGGTGGTGTGAGTGGGAGTGAATCGGATACTGCCAATCATATTGCTAGCAAGGGTCAGGCCACCATTACTAGTTGGTTGAAAGCTGAGGAGGGAGGTGAGTGGTTTATCTATTGGCTGTCTGCGCATTCATTTCTGGTAATGGTGCGAGTGTTGAGAGGAGTATAAATAGACATGTGACCTATTTGTAGGGTTGGTTTAATTTTAAAAGGTGTTTAATTTTTATGGAAACCAGTTGTTTTTTGTTTTATATTGGATGCGAGGTGGTTGTATCAATGATTGGTTTGTTATCATACTTTAATGGACATATATTTATAGATTAGATTATATATTAATTAATTGAGTAAGGGAATTGGGTGTTATAAAATATAAAAAAGGTAATATGATTATACTACTACATTATGCCAGTATTGTACTATTCTACTTGCGCGCTACCGTACTATACTACTATATACTGTTATATGTTCTATTACTTAAGGCCATCCTCCCTCTCCCTCCCTCTCTCTTTCCCTCTCCCTCCCTATGCTTTATTCAACTTGTAAAGCGTGTATGTCCCACGAAGGAGAAGGGAATGTGGCTACCAAGCCTAGCGAGACAGAGGGGGTATTACCTATTAGCAGCCATAGCTCTACACCTGGCCTGGTGCAGAACCCCGAGGATGAAAAAGATATACTGGCCTTAAAGGCCATGCAGGACCAGCAGGCCAAGGTAAAACAAGCCTTGTTGCAGAAGAACGAGGCTATAGAACGCTCTAGCTACTGGGTCTCCGAGAGGGATAGGTGGGTTGCATTGCTACCTTAACATGTTTTAAATGGGTTCAAATATGCTTTGATTTGTTCACTAAAGTGGTGCAATTGTAGTAGGTGGTTCTATTGGGTTTGATTGGTTAGTATTAATATTAATGATTGTTGATGGGTTTGTATTGGATGAGACTACGTAGTGTCGGCGGGTTGTTATAGTATAGTATATTA
>NAOQ01000856.1:2708-14433 GCA_002751075.1 Ichthyophonus hoferi
TACTATTACTCTTACTATTACTATTACTATTACTATTACTATTACTATTACTATTACTATTACTATTACTATTACTATTGCTATTACTATTTACTATTATTCTATTATTCGATTTATGTATATATTTATATATATATCTATATCTTTCTCCTGTATATTATTATATTATATTTGTTAATCTGTCTATATAAACATATACTACAATGCAAGATATATATGGGTGTATAAGTTTAAGTTTGGTTTGAACTTTTCTTTCTCTCCTTGTTTTGTGGATATCTATATATAAAATTAAATTTTATTATATTATATTATATTGTAATATTATTTTATATTATTATATATTATACATACAGTATATAAATATAACATATATATATCCTATAACATATAGAGTCGCTCTATCTAACTTCCTCTGTTTTCTCTACAGGCAAACAGTGGTCCTAACTGCAATGGCTGTCAGGTAATTTCTCTTATTTCTTTCTCTCCTTTTCTCCTTTCCCTCCTGTCTTTATTTGCTATAACCCCTATATATATATATATATATATGTGTGTGTTTATGTTTGTAAATGATAATGTCATATGCGAGTATTCTCTTATAATACAATATATTCATACAGGTTTTACTTTAGTCTATAAGGTCTTATTGATACTTGAAGATCTATAGTGATAGCGATTACATGGTGAAGAAAATAGGTATTCTTTTTTATTGATTTGTTCCTCTGTCATTCTCTGTCTTTCTAATACACACTCTCCCTCCCTCTTCAGTTCTTTATCACCACGCAGAAGTGTGAGTTCCTTGACAACAAGCACGTAGTGTTTGGTAAGGTGGTAGATGGCTTACTTACTCTCCGTAAGATTGAAAACGTGCCCACTGGAGTCAAGGATAAGCCTAAGATCCCAGTGATAATAACACAATGCGGAGAGATGTAAATAAAACATATCTGGGTTACTATTTTACTTTAGATAGTGTGTTTTGGGACCTTTGATTATTAGTATATTATATTATATATTCAATAACTACCTATAATCATATAATTGTAACCAATTCTATGCATGCATCCACCTTCCATGCTACAAAGAAATTTACTTATAGAGGTTTTCGATCCGAATGAGAGATAGGTCTCGCAATCAAAATTATATTTTTCCTGATTAAAATTATATATAATTTCCCGACCAATAGGAGAACAAATATATTGAAATCTTTTACGTCTTTTATTGCAGTAAATAACTATTAGTTCAAAAAAAAAATTGTTTCTGTGATATGTAATATAGTTTCCAAGAGATTATATTCCCTTTAAAATGAAAAGAAATAACTCAAAAAATATTTACATGCATGAGTTATGTATATATATTTGTTCTTTTTTTGATCGGGAATTTTTTATGCTTGATCGGTAAATTATCTTTTTTTGATCGGAAAGGTTATGATTTTGATCGCGAAACTTATCATTTGGACCGAAAACCCCTATATATATAAACTTGTGATATAAACAATAAATAAAGCTAATGTATGTAATGAGGTGCGAGATAGTTGACCTGCAACCATTTAGTCACCTATAATGAATTAAAGAACCCCTTTATTTACCAGGAAGTTAATATATACTTACCATACTACAAGTATTTCCATGGTTGCACAATCCGTACTATTTTTCTGTATAGAAACATTGATTTTGAAAGTATACAAAGGGTTCTGTCTGTGATGGATGGGGGATGCTTGATTATGTAGTGATACTGAAACAAAGCTATATAATTTTTATCTTAAATTCACTGTTTGCAATAGTCGGTTGTCAACCTGAACATGGAAGAGATAATTATTACACGGGCTAAAATCGATAGTAACAGCTACCCCACAATGCGATAGTAACTACAAGCAATGTTGATAATTATTACACAGGCTGGAATCAACCAAAAGTATGTTTGTTATTTAGGATGAAATATGTAAAATATTACACGTAGTCATCATGGACCATGTTTCATCACCATTAACCTTTATTATGGGGTCCTGTTGTAGTGTATTAAATAGACCCCTCTCCAATCTGCATATATCCCTCTAGGTACTAAACACCAAGGTCATATTTTAGATAAGAAAAAGACTAATTCCTTTCATCTTGTACATACTGCAAATGAATAAACTAGGTACTTGCACTTATGGCATATATAGACATATATTGTAGGTATCTACACCGTTTTTCAAAATATCACCGTTAAGAAAGTATTTAACGGCATTAATAATATGCTCTAAGTTCCACTATGTATGTGAGCTAACTTATAGGTCAACGACCTAAAAATAAATACAGTAGGTTGCTAAACGTAGGTCAAATTATAGGGGGTTTCGATCCAAATGGTACGTTTCACCTCAAAAGTAAAACCTTGCCGATCAAAATTAAAAATTTCCCGATCAAAAGGAGAACAAATATGTAAAATGAAAATTTTGCGTCTTTCACTAGTAAAAATATATTCATTTTTTTTTCTTGTTATTTGTTATGTATATAAAATTTTAATTTTGATTGGCAAGGCTTTACATTTGATAGAAAAAACTTTATCATTTGAATCGAAATCCCCTATAAAATATAGGTAAGTCATTTTCACTCTTCCGTGGAAAGATAATACAAAATACTAGGCAATAAACGTCATCATCCAGGCAGCCTAAATCTTTCCCGTGGTTTTTAATTACAGGTTTATATGTATGTTAATAACTATTAATATCAAAGGGAAAAAATCATTTTATGAGTTTGATTTTGCTTTTAATGTTTGATTTTGTTCTTTTCTCAATAATTTTTCTTATCTCTTTTCTCTACCTCTCTACTTTATATGAAATGGGTTGTCGTCCGGGTAGAGTACCTATGAGTACCTATGCATAACTAGGGCTAGAACATTACTGTATCAACTAATTGAATTGAAATTAGACAAAGTCTCGCCAAAACATGTCAAAGAACACAAATTTTTGAAAATTCTTTGACGAGTCTATAAAGTAAAGGTTTTATCAGTAAACATAGTACTTAACATTTTAGGCCATAATAAACGTCATCATTTGCATAACTAGGACTAGAACATTACTATATCAACTATTTGTATTGAAATTAGACCAAGCCCCGCCAAAAACATGTCAAAGAACACAATTTTGAAAATTCCTTGACGAGCCTATATATTAGTTTCATCAGCAGACGTAATACTATAGTATTGTAAGCCATAATGTGAAAGGAGCTATTATTGCTATTGTCTATTTTCGCAAATAATAGGAATGCCTGTTGCTTCGAATATACAGCCTACAACATTTGATATCTCCAACCAGCAAACCTTTGTGCGTAAAAGCCTTAAATTTGTCATACCTTTTGAACATGTCCCTCAGTTGAAGCAAGCTCTGAAAGCTAACTTGGGTGTTTTCACCCTCACCCTTACCTCAGGACTAGTGATAACTTCACAAATAATACATAACTGTTATCTTGACAACGAAGAGCTATCTCAATACCATGACAGGGTTCAAAAGCTTGAAGGCGCTAAACTTGTACGTATCCGCTGGTATGGTAAAAAACTATCGGACTCTACCGTGTTCATTGAACGCAAAAAGCATCATAATGCATATGCAAAAGCTCTGGGAAAGGAGAGCAACAAACGACGATTTTCCATTGATTTAAAACTTGTTGATCCTTATTTAAAAGGACATGTATGCCCTAAAGACTCAAAAATTGCAGCCTCTATTCAAACACTCATTATCACACATCGTTTAAGGCCAATGATACACACTGAATATACACGTACCGCTTATCAAAACGAGAATGTAAAGCATCTCCGAATTACAGTTGATGAAAATATTTCATGTTTTTTGGAGCCTGACAACTGGGCCACCATTGAAGGAAGAAATGGCGTGCCTCAAGGTAGAACTATAAAGGCCCCCTTTGCAATTTGTGAAGTGAAAATTTCTTTTCCAAAGCAAAGCGTGACAGGAAAGGCGCGAGGTCATTTTCCCAATTGGCTGAAAGATGCCCTCAACAACACAGGGGTGACCAAGTTGAAGATATCAAAGTACCACTTCGGATGCATTTTTCTCAAGCCTGAAACCTCCAGGAATTTACCTTATTGGGCCGAACCACTTCACCAGCTTTACCCATCATTACCAGACCCACATGCACCTATTCTTAAGTCGTCAATTTGCTCAAATAAGTTGAGGAAGATACTCCAAGGGCAGGGATTAGTAGCGGTTAATGGAATGGCTCGAGCCATGTTTCCTGAAGAATCTTGTAATTAACAACTTAGAAAAAGGGCTCATCGTATAATCACAGCCTAATTATAATATTAAATGCCAATTATTATTGGTAGCTTTAAAGGGATAAAAGTTAAATGCTAATGATAATTGGTAAATTTAAAGACAGAGATACGTGTTGTGCTTTAAGGGATCTATTTAAAATCTTGTATATGCACAGCTGTACCTTACATGTTGCAGTTTTATTAATTGTTAAATGTTTACTATGCCAATTAGATCTTATATTTTGATATAATATATATTTCACCAAACTGCATGTTAAATGTTCCTGCTCGTCCTGGTTCTGACTCTTGACCTGGCTCTGTGGCGTCTGAGGTGATATAGGGGTGTTGCCCAGTTGTTTTGCACGTTACCTTGGTGTTACTTTGATGCTGGCAATGTTAATAGCTCAAATGCAGCAGATTTGAAGGCAGTGTGTAGGTGTAGTAAAATTGAATCTCCACACGTAGAGGTCAGTGGATGGATGTAGGGTTGGGGTATAGTATTTTTGGCATCCATGGATCGTTAACTTAATAAAGTTATCAGGCTTTGTAACCATAATAAACTATTTAAGCTTTCTCTGCTACCATATTGGAAATAGTAAGTAAAGACAGGAGTATTTCTGTGACCTATATTCATTTAGAATGAGACATGATACTGAATTATTGGGGATTTTAGCGTGTTTCTTTGCATACACGGAGTACAGATATGCTAAGATATGTTTTTATTATTATTAAATAAGCCAGCAGGACTTATCCTAGTCAAGATGCCTAAGCAATGTGTTATCTGTGCCCAAAGCATATGATCTAAAATAAGCTATTATATAGCTTTAAGATCTCTATCATTGGCTGGTTCAATTTTGATAGATCATCTTGGATTTCCGTTTAGCACCAACAGATTGCTCTAACTATTTTCCCTGGCTATATATGCAATACTAATTACTAATAATATTGAATGCTTATAGTTATATAAAAAATACCTAGATTAATTAAATATTCCTTTTTTAACACCTTTTTATGGAAACAGGGGAAAAGAAATAGGTAAGGCATGGTAAATTGTCTTGGGAGTAACCTTAGAATGATATATTTTATTGTAGAAATTAGTTGGGTAGAAAAATGTCAATCTGCAATGCTATGTTTTAATTGACACAGTAAAAATACTAGTTAAAGTAAATTATATCTACAGGTGTACTTTTATATTTTCATATTTTCTTAAACATGCATTTTCCTATGTATATTAACGTTTACAAAATATATTTACAAATCACTGAATAAAGTAAAATTTTATTATTTTGAGGGTGTAAAGATGTGTGACAGATTATATATATACATATACATATGTTAAAAAGGAATACATGTTTATTTTTTATATTTTTATATATAGCTATAATTGCTTTGTATTATTAATCCCTCAATTATAAGTTGCTATAAGTCACAGGGACCAAAACAGTTTCTACTTATACCTAATATATATATATATGTAAGGGTAAATGCTATGTAAATATGTAAAATTGTATATATTAATATAATATATAATCACATATATGCAAACGATAACCAAAAATCTTATGTTTTTGTTTAAATATTAATACACAGATTCAGTTTGGCCTGCAAATGTTACCGACCTCAACTCTTGTAAATCCCAACTAAAAATATGGTTTTAGATCTTTAAATGCAAGGACGAAATGATTTGGAATTCCAGAAAATATGTGTAATAATAACATTATGCTATTACTATTGTTTATATAAGTAGTTGTAGTTATGTTATGTACATATGGACATATATACAATCAAGCATACTATGATATATATTATATAAGTATAGTAGTATAATAATATAGTAATAAAACAATATGATAGTATAATTTAATGGTAATATAATATTATGACAATATGACAGTTATATGGATGTTAGTAGGTAATGATGTAGTTTATGTTTTATTTGCTGTTGAAATATATGCTGAAGTTTGTGAAGTTAAGTTATACTTAAGCGCACATGCAACGGTTGTATATGGTAATGGTTGTAGGTTGTCTTTCATTTACTTTATTTTACTATCACAATTTCTCACTATTATACTTGAATGCATACTAACTTACACCATAAAATGACATAGCTAGTCAAAACGATTTATTAAAAAAATCAATATCAAATTCATTAAAAATAGTCAAATAGTTAAAGTAAAGGAGAGAGGGTTCCATTATAAATTTATATGGATAGTCAAACGGATATATATAGTACCCTTGCACACATTGCACCACAATTCATTTACATTCATTGTATATTGTATCTTGTAGTGGGATTTATATCAACTTCGTATTGCCCTCATTATATTATATATATATATCCTTTTATAATTGAACGAAGACTGAATTAAGAGATGTTGAGTAATTTTTAATAAGATTAAATATATATAGCTATATAACGAAGGAACAAAATATCTAAATTAGAAATTTTGTGAACAATTACTCTATTATATCCTACCCTAGACCACTGTTGACATGCCTGATATTAATATAATCCTATCTCAGTAATCTCTAAATTAACATTGATCTAGCCAGAGAACGAATCAACCCGGACCTATATACTATATACCTCATTAGTTCACATATGGGTTTTATTATGTAATTGGAATGGTATGATCTCAAAGTTGCGCCACTCTGTGAACCATCCTTTATTCTAGTAACCAATAGCAAATTGTGAACCACGTGATATTAATACGGCTTATTGGAGGATAAGGTATCACATGCTGACCTGAGCCCCCAGCTGATTGATCTATTAATATAGACGCCAATCTACCATATTGTTGTCCCTGTCGATTTCAAATACAGAAATGTATATATATATGTATTTATATACCATGCATGTTTTAATTTCTGTGTTTAAGTTGTTGTTGTTTTTTATTTATAGTTTTCAATATAAAATTTTAAACATGAGTTTTGACCTTGAAGCTGAACGTGCTAAACGTCCAAGTGAAGACGAGGAAGAGAATGCCAATAGCAAGAGGATAGGTCTAGGAGGGGAGGATGAGGTAAGAGGGAGGGGAATTGGATCATGCTCTGTTTTGTTCTTAGCTGGTTGGGTTTTCTTAGTAGTTTGTCTGTTTCCTGGTTTGCAGATAGGCTTGTATTTCTTGTATTTCTATCTATTTGATAATACTGAAGCTATTTTAATCAATTTATGGAGCCCGATTAATAGTACGTTGTATAAGCTTGGCCGTAGTTATAGTGTTCTACTCTATATATATTGCATGTTGTTTCCTTTCGGTGTATCCCTCTCTCTCTGTTTTTAGAGCATTGTCTCTATTAAACACGGAACATCATCTACCTTCTGTGCAAAGCGTAGTTTGATTTTCCATTTGTATTACCAGGAATAATAAAGTATGACATGCTCCAAACTTATAAATTTTTCTATTATAACTTTAATATGATTAATGTTGAGGTACACTATAGCCAAATATTCCACCGGTCTGCATTATCATTTATTACATACATGTTTTTTTTTTTTTCTCTTGTTTTCATTTTCATTTTCATCGCTATTATGTTATTATTTTTAGTCTTTCATACTAAACCTCTAACCCTACTCTTGTTGAAACAAACCACACATATATTAATGCTATAATATGTTTATAATGTATTATACTATATTTATCACAGACTCCTATTCCAGTGAATATTGTTGATAATGATGCTGTAGCTGTGGCTGGAAATAACTTGCCTCAGGAACGCTTAACCTTGAAAGCACTTCTTCAGAGCAAAGATGTTGGTGCCCTCATTGGAAAAGGTATAGTGAAATATGTATTTATACAATGATACATTATATATATATATGGTTACAAGCTTATTTGTTTTATACTCGCACACGTTACATACACTCCTTCTCCCTAGTGAGCAATACTATTATAATACAATAATAATACAATAATCATAATAAAAATTATAAACATATATGTCAAAAAATTACTCTGTTAAACCATGAATATTTAGTTAATTTAGGTATATCTTCATATATATAACTATAATCATTTAATATCACTATTATATATGCGCCACAATATTAAAATACTATTTTAGTGGGCATCCAACGAGGAACTTAGGAGGTAAATGCTAACATTAGCCTTGATAACAGTAGTTTGTCAAAAGAATTATGGTTGGAGTGGCAGAGTAGAGTTTTTTTTTTTTTTGGTTTAAGGATTCCTCATCTGCAATCACACTCAAATGTAAAAATAGTTATTATGACCATAGTGATGGTGTGGAATATTATTTCTAATGTAAGATAAGATTATATGATAGTATAATATAGTATACTATAATATGTTTTTGTTGAAGATAGCTTAATTCCATTATTTGCTTGCAGTTGACCCTTAATAATATAGTATATATACATAATAATAATAATAATGATAATAATAATATTATTATTCTTGCTATTCCTATTATTATTATTATTATTATTACTACTACTATTATTACTATTCTTTTTCTTATTTTTATTCTTATTCTTATTCTCATTCTCATTCTTATTTATGGTACACTACATTATATTACCCTGTAATATTACATACATACATACATACAACTTTCTTATGTCATTTACTACTATTCTAGTCATGCATCCTGTTAATTGAGACTTGAGACATTTGTAAACCCGCTTTTGGGAGTATAATGGGACCACGTCGATTAGCACTTTCATTGATTTTGAAACAGAAAAATATTACGTATGTTTTGATGATGGTAAGGAATATGGGTTGAATAGACCTTAATTGGAGTAGAGACCAAGGGCCAATCATTGATAGGATTGCTAATGAATATTAATTATAGAAAAGTCTGGTGGTTGGCTAGCTGGTTAGATATTATAAATGGATGATAGGATTAGAATATAATCTGTGTAGTATATATGTTTTTCTCTTAATTACCACATACAATTCTTATCATTTCTCGTAGGTATTATATTATTTGAAGAGAGTTATCTCTCTATTTTAAATTATTAAAGAGTAAGCCTGGTTGGCTTATTTTCTTTCCTATACTCTAACATTTTAACAACCTATCATAGGTGGTCTAATTATCAAGTCTATTCGCGAAGCAACCAATTGCCGTGTAATTATTTCCGAGTCAACACCCAATACAAATGAACGGATTTTAACCGTTTTGGGAGCACCTACCTCTGTAGCAGAGGCATATGGTCAAATCGCTGTGCGACTTCAGAATGTAAAGTATATAGTAGACCAATTACATTGCCGTATACTATTATATATTATAGAGTACTATATGGTTTACTATTTTACTATTATCTCTCGATATAAAGTAACAATCTCGTGGTTTCTCTATTATCCTTTTATATATCTATATTATAGTTTTAGGTTATAGTTATATCTATCCCTTCTACAGGTTCTATTGGATATTGCAGTCATTATTATTATTGTTATTATTATTACTATTACTATTACCATTTACCTACCTATATCCTATGTATGACCTGCACATTTCTTATTCTTTTGCTCCACCAATAGGAAGCCTCCACTGCCGAGCCTCCATCTAATCAGCTAACAATAAACCTGTTAGTTGCTAACTCACAAATAGGCCCCCTGATTGGCAAAGGTATTTTATAGTGACATTCTATTGGTTAATTATAACCTGGATAACTTGACTGGGTAGTTCTACTTAAATATCGCCTGTTATATGCTTAGTATATTATTGGCCTATCATATTATAACCTTTCCATTATCACTGTGGGATCTCTCCATTGATCTAACAGATATACCAAATAGGATAAAATGCATAGCAATGATATAGAGCCAATCATATCATACCATTCCCAGTATCACTATGTATGATATATACACCTAACTAATTTAAGTGGTTATTATTACGTACGGGCTAAGATATAGTTCTAGCATATCCTTCCTGTAACTTATAGCAATGATACATAACCAATTATATTCATCAGGGGGTAGCAAGATTAAAGAAATCAGAGAGGTTACCAATGCTCATCTCTCTGTTGCTAGCGAACCTCTTCCTGGATCTACTGAGAGATCAGTAGCTGTGTCAGGGAATGTAGATGCTGTTGCTATGGCGATTGCTACCATTGCTGCAATCGTTTTTAATGTATGTTGTTGATGTTGGTGTTGTTTTTGTTGCTTGTTTTTTAATATTTTATACCTAGTTAAAGTTCTATTATCATTGGCCATTGGGTTGTGCTGCCAGATCACCACATGTGCAATGGTATCATCTTTCTGATTTCTACGGTGAGAGTAACCGCCGATAATACTAAAAAAGGAAGATAATGACGTTTAAGGGTTGGCTATGGCGAAATAGGGCAGGTATTATCATTGGTCTAATAGTTAGTGTTGTAGTTGTATCGGATAGGGTGTGATTGAAGCCAATAGGTTAAGAATATATATATATATATAATAGATAGAGACAGAGAAGCATGTTGTACACTTTGTGGTATATTATCTGAATTTCTGTTAACCCACCCCCCACCCACCACCTATAGAATCCCCCCAAGGGTCCTGTAGTTCCCTTCCGTCCTCAGGCACGCCTGGAACATATGAACATGATGGTAGGTCTATTTGTTATATCTTCACTAATATTGTTTGTATTTTATTTATCTTAGTTATTAACATATTATTCTCTTTCTTTTAAAATATATAATATACGGGAATAGAGGTAGATCAGTAGATAAATATGAACGTATAGGAGCCAGTTAAGATTCAGAATTAATAAATTAAATGGATGTATAATTTTAATTTTAAATCGAAAGTAAGAAACAGAAAAATACAATATAATCACAACTAGGAATGATCACGTGGTTCTGCAGGGATAGGGGAACCAATAGCATGTCTCCCCCATATATATATATATATATATACGTAATAACTAACGAGATCTGTATATTATGGTAGTGTATCATATCCGGTTAGAAATTCTACCAAATTAATCCATCCATCTGCTATATCTAGAAGTAATAAAAGCATACAACCAGTGGAACTGACTGGATATATTGCATTCGATCGTTTTACCATACTTTTAATTGCAATCATTATATTGTAAAAAAATTAAATACCAATGAGATGCACTGTATAGGCTAGGTCAACAGGTATCATCTGTTTCTTTTAACCCTGCACCTTAGAATATCTTTAAACGATCTTTCTTATATTATGTTTTATTATTTTTGGTATCAATTTTTGTTTTACAATAAACAAGTAATAGATAAATGCTATAAAACTACGTATTGTCTATTTTATTATTTTATGTGTGATACCAGCTTACCGCCAGTGTTACATGCATGCATACATAGTCTATTTAACAGATACGTATAGCTATTAGTCTCATGTTTGCGTTCTCATTCTCCAACTCAATAAGTCAAGAAACAGTAACAGATATAATTAATTGACTATCACTTTATAATAGTAACGGATGAATTTAATTAGCCAATTATTTAAATACTAGTAGCCAGTAGAACTGGCTAGTCAATATTTTATAGAATGCT